>JAGFNQ010008290.1:133778-220645 GCA_024364735.1 Boesenbergia rotunda | reverse complement strand
TCCCAAATTTTCGTGGTCACAAGTGCTAGGTACGGTTAACTAGTACAAAATACTGAACTAATCACTCACCCGTACCTCACTCAAACAAGTGGAGGGTAACGAGCTCGGATAGAATCCTCGAGCTCCCAAGTCGTCTCGACATCAGAATAGTGTTGTCATCCGACTTTAACCAGTTGGATTACCTTGGTCCGCAACCGACGCTTCTGGAACCCAGAATTCATACAGATACCTTCTCATAAGTACTGTCAGTCTGGAGTGAAACAAGTACCTCGAATGATATGAGTGTGGAATCTGGCACATGACCTCTCGGCATAGATACATGCTACACGTCGTGGACACCGGTCAAAGACGATACAAGTGCTAAGCGATAAGCTATAGCCCCAATCATTTCCAGAATCTGGAATGGACCAATATACCGTGGAGCTAGCTTACTTCTGAGATAAAACCCCTTTCGTGGGTGAAACTCGAAGAAAGACACGTCCACTCACAGCAAACTCTATGGGTCTGCGCCTCCGGTCAACATAGCTCTTCTAGCGATCCTGTACTGCAATAATCTCAGTCTGACAATCTGTACTCACTCTGCCTCGTGCTGAACTCTCTGGGGTCCCAGCAGCTGAGTCTCACCGACCTCATCTCAGAGGGTGGGTGTCCTACATGTCCTACCGTACAACGCCTCAAACGGTACCATCAGTATCGCCGAATGAAAGCCGTTGTTGTAGGCAAACACCACCAACTGCAAATGGTCCTCCCAACTGCCCCCAAAGTCCATCACACACGAGCGCAGCAAATCCAACAAGGTCTGGATCGTACGCTCTGACTGTCCGTCTGTCTGGGGATGAAAAGCTATGCTGAGACGGAGCTCTGTGCCGATAACCCTCTACAAACTCTGCCAGAACCGAGATGTAAAATGCGGATCCCTATCCGAGATAATACTCAAAGGAACTCCGTACAATCTGACTATCTCCCGGCAATACAACTCTGTCAATCTATCAAGAGAGTCTGTCCTCCGGATAGCTAAAAAGTGAGCAGATTTGGTTAGTCGGTCCACGACTACCCAAATCGCATCATGATCTCTCCTAGTCCTCGGCAAACCCATGACGAAATCCATGGCGATATGCTCCCACTTCCACTCGGGAATGAGGATCCTCTGGAAAGTCCAGCAAGTTTCTGATGCTCTGCCTCAACCTGCTGATAAACGAGACATTTTGCAACAACCTCCGCTATGTCTCTCTTTATGCAGTTCCAACAATATGAACATCTCAAATCATGATACATTCGAGTGCTACCCGGATGAAAACAAACACGTGATCGGTGAGCCTCCTGCAGCAACTCCTCTAAGACAGGGGCGCCTCTGGTACACACAACCTCCTTCGGAAGTACCGAACACCCTCCTCATCACGTGTGAAATCCAACTGCTCTCTCGAAATCGTCTGGCTGCCCAGAAACTGAATATGCTGGTCATTGGCCTGGGCCTCTCTGATCCTCGTCTGAATCTCTGACTGGGCCATCAAAGTCGCTAGCAGTCCTCTCTCTGTCCGAGACTGCTCCTCTAACCCCAGCTCAAAGAAACTCTGAATCAAATCTGTGACCATCACTCGATGGCATGCCAAACAGCTCTAGACTTCCGACTCAGGCGTCGGCGACTACATTAGCTTTCCCAGGATGGTAGCTAATGGTATAGTCGTAATCCTTCAGAAACTCCATCCAGCTCTTCTGTCGGAGATTCAGCTCTCGCTGAGTGAATAGATACTGAAGGCTCCGATGGTCGGTGGAGATCTCGAAGGCGATCCCATAAAGATAGTGCCTTGAGATCTTCAACGCAAAATGATAGCATTCAACTCTAGGTCGTGAACAGGGTAGTCCTCTCTCTGCTCCTTCAACTGCCGCGAAACACAAGCAACCACCCGTCCATACTGCGTGACTGTTGCGCCTAGTCCCAGGAGGGATGCATCAGTATACAGAGTAAAACCATCCTCTTCAGAATGTCATACTAGAACTGGTACAGATACCAACTGCCGCTTCAACTCCTGAAAGCTGGTCTCGCAGGCTTCAGTCCATACAAACTTCACGCATTTCCTGGTCAGGCGTGTAAGGGATGATGAAATGTTGGAGAAGTCTCAACCAAGCATCGGGCATAGCCAACCAAACCCAGGGAACTGCGCAAATTGGAACGATCACCCAATTCACTCCAAACCCTCCCTGAGTCCTAAGTAAGTCCATGACAAGATCCTTAATACCGGTTCTTATTTCCAACCATAAATTGGAATCGTCTAGTATAACCCAGCGAGTCTCTAAGATTCAACCTTCATCTATTGACATACCAAATACCTAACCACAACATCCGCGATATCCTCCAACTCCGCTCCAAAAGATGATAGAGACACGCTGTCCCTTAGGAGTATCCCAAAATAGTCGGGAAGTAATTATTTATTTCCCGAATATCATCCTTAGTATTTTCACCCAAAGATGACTCGGTTCCGTAAGTGATTCGCATCAGTGCAAATCAGAAATCCAAAAATATCTTCTTGGTTATCCCACCAAGTACGAGTGGTAATCTTGTAAATGCTAAGCAACTAGCCCGACACTCTCCGATCGGTACAAGTCACATCTGACTATACCTTTCTTGGTTAACTAACCATGCATAATGAATCTGAGCTCAAAAAGTCTCACGGGAATAGGATATCGCTATCCTCTAACAATTGACATGATAAACAACCAATACCATCTCTGCTGCATCCAACATGTCATGTCCTCAAAACATGCCATCTAGGATATCTGTACGGAAATAATTAACCCTAACCGCCCAAAGCTCCATGAGCTAAAGTGGACCGATCCTATGTCGGTCGAGCCAACTACGATACGCCAGCTCCAATAGGTTGCCGTCCGATGTAACCCTAGCTTCCCAACTCAGCACGAGCGAACCAGAAGTCTACAACTCCACGATATAGGAGAAATCATCCCCGTATCGATATGCAGTCTCAATGTCTCACACAGTCGATAACAACTGATACTGGTATACAACTGGTATAGGACAGGAATTCTATAACTCAAATTCCTTAGCCTCTAATAGGTTATTGACAGGTTCGACCCTCGTCCTCCGACCATATATCGGTGCTACTCGAGAATCAACATCCTCTGCATCCTAGACGAGTCGGCAACATGTCAACCAATCACCTATAATCGACTCCCAACATGGTCGCAAATAAAACGGATCGACTACATGTCTTCCAGCCAAAATATATCTACGAGTACCTATCGGTCAAGTATATAAATCGATATACAATCCCACTAAAATAATAAAATGCCCAACCCTACACTAGACAGTGAATACCAGAAAAGGTAAATGAGTCATGACATATACCTTGTGTCGCCTGGAGATGTCCCATTGCCGCCATGTCCCAATCACGTCTATCGAGAAAACGACTCCGACACCGGACACGAAAACACCCACAAGACCAAAAGGTATCTCGCAAACTTGGCTCTGATACCAAAAATTGTCGCGCCCCGAGAAGCCGCTCGTCCGATACCGACCGGACTGCCACTCACTCGACCGACGGACAATTTGGAAACCTAACCGCTACGACCATCCCAGATGATTGTACCTCAGCCTATAGGGCTGGAACAACCGTCTGCAATTAACAGAAACGAACACGACGACAAAGCTGCGTACCGGTACGACTTACGACAAAACCAAAACAAAATCGAGGCCTCCATGGCACACAAAAGTACAACTATCCTGCCGTAACATAGACGACACAAAAGAGTATAACATCCCAACAGCGGAAATGAAAAGAAATACAATGAATAAAAGAAACGGGTACCAACATGTACCCCAACCAAAAGACAGGCGAAAATCGTCTCGGAGACACATGAACTGGGACAGGCTGCTGAACAATCCAGACGATCATCCTGATAAGAGAAAAATATAGCCAACGGGTGAGTCCTAAGAACTCAGCGAATACAGTCTAATGTACATAGGAAGAAATAATAGCAGTAAGTCACCGTCAATCTATCTATCACAGTACTGAAGATAACTGCAGTAAGAAATGCAGAACTGAACCATAAGCAGTAAAGTAACTACATACCTACCTGCGTCGATCCCAAACCCAGTAGTATGCATGTCAACCAAGTGCAGCAATCAAGTGCAGCAAACACAATCATATGCATCAATGCACAGTATGCTCATGATGCAGCATGGGTCACCCTTGACGCCTGGGTCAATAATGCACACGCGGGACCATATGGGTAGGGCTGTGACCTGGTCTTCCCTGCACGAACAGACGGTCGATAATGCACACGCGAGACCGAATGGGTAGGGTCGGAGACCATAAACGTACCCCACCATCGGGTGAAGTAACGCTCTAAACGTCCCTCGCTATCATCGGATAGGTAGGACGAGTAGCAAGTACGACAACCCATCTCAACCTCCAGGGAGTCAAAGGTCGTCCCCTATGCTACGTGCAAAAATGATACATGTCTCTATCCCATGCATCAACCACTATCTATCCCTACTGTCATCTACATGATATGCAGTAGTCCAAATAACCGGTATGCACCAATGCCTAAACCCTAGCGTAAGGTATAAGGTAAACTATGCATCATCAATCCATACAGATATCGTAAGCAGTAAACCTAACGGATACAACTACAGAAGCAAAAGCACGGAGATAAAAATATCAGGTATCCCTACTGCTAACTATGTCTAGCTATGCATAAAAGAGGTACCCGCCTCTGAGTAGGTGCTCGTACGCGCAGAGAACCTCCCGTCCAAAATCCGCAATGCAAACCGTCGCGTCAATGCTCTGTATCAAAGGGAAAATTTAGCTAATCATACCATTACTAAATTAGCTAAATTCTACACTAAGCATCATTAATAACAAATCCTTATTATCCATCCACCAACTTAACAACTCAAAACTCCTGCAACATTCAGCAGCCCACAAACCAAACACAACCTGCACCTACAACCATCCATTGATCAACTCACACACACAGCCTACAAGAACCCAATCAAAATGATTCAAGTTCTATCCCAAGCTGGAACTTCACAACAAAACACAATTCAATTCCACTTCTACCTCTTTAGCTCACGGCTGAGAGAATTCTGATCAAGAACTAAGCCCATGAATATAATCCAAACAACATTAACTCATAGTGGCACATCCAAACAGCGAGAAGAGACTCTACACCGATCAAATCCATAGATTGTGGGATCAACATGCTAAATTCAAGGACGCACGGTGAGATCAGGGACAAGAACAAATCAACCCAACTATTTACTACCGTGCCAACAGAATAAGCTACGATTCTATCCAAACACAACAAAACTAGAACATCACCAACAAAGCATTACCTTGCTTGGATCAACGCCGGTTCCCAAATCTGTCACAGTCTTCAACCGGAACAGATCCCCTCCAAGAGATCAACCCGAATGGCTCCAACCCTTAGCTAGCTCTTCCCTTCAATCTTGTATCACGGAATCCCTCGCCCAACTGTGATGAAGAGCAGAAATCGAACCTAGGTCAAGGTGTCGTGGATCACACAAAATACCGGAACGACTAGCCTCACAAGATCAAAGGCGCGATCAAAACTAAGGGACTCACCGGTAGTAGAGACAGGGAGAGAAAAACGAGAGTGCTGGCGAATTCCGATCTGCTCCCGATCCCACCCTAGCTGCGATCTAAGGCTCCCATGTCAGCCACGCCCTGAAAACTCGAGAGAGCATCACAAACGAAGCCGTGAGCGAGAGGAGAAGGATCGCTAGCTCCGGCACCGGCGAGATCGAAGAAGGAGATGGGGAAGAAGATAATAACAGAAGAAGATGAAGGAGAAGAGGAGGAGAGGACGAGATGGCTCGAGCGACAGGAGAAGAGAAGAAGATGTCGGCGCGAGGGCTAGGGCTGCGAAGAAACGGGAGAAGAAAGGGTTCGACTTCACTTGGGGGTGCGGCGACCATAAATAAGGGTTTAATGTGAGGGTTTCTTTTTTTTTTTCAGAAAAGCCCTTCAACTTCCCGAAATTTAAATTATGCCCTTAAGGTAAGGGATTTTAACGTTTCAGCCCTCCGAGTTTTCGTAATTTAACATGTTGATTTTAATATCATTGTGTCGCAGATCATGTCAAGCTCTGATGAAGAATATGATGAGTTAGGCCCGGATAATAATTTACTTATAATTTTGGGTCTCGCAAATGATTTTTTTCATGACATGACTCCATTTCTTGGATATATTGATCGGATGCTGTGTCGGACTTCATCTCTTACTGGGAGGATGTATATTCAAGAAATACTTGATGGGCACCCCCAAGTTTGCTTTGACAATTTCCGTATGTCAAAACATGTGTTTGTGAATTTTTGTAGGACATTAAAAGAAATGAATCTATTGGAAGATCGAAAGAAAGTTACAGTTGAAGAAGGTGTTGCTATGTTTTTACTAATCATCGGGCACAACACACGACATCGAATATGTGCCGATCGATTTCAACATTCATTGTACACTTGTAGCAAGTGGTTCAAGCGAGTTTTACGAGCTGTTTGTACATTGGGCACATATATAATTCGACCATATGAAGCCAATGGTGTCCATCCTCGTATATTGAACAATCACAAGTGGTTTCCGTATTTTAAGGTACGTATTGTACCCTATTGTGTCAATTTACATAAATAATATATTCTTACTAAGACGTTGTATAATTTTAGAATTGTCTTGGAGCTATCGATGGGACTCACGTATCGGCATGGGCACCGACATCAATTCTGACATCTTTTCGTGGTAGAAAGGTGATTGTTACACAAAACGTGATGCTTGCATGCGACTTCGATATGCTTTTTACATTTGTGTATACGGGCTGGGAGGGGACCGCAAATGATTCTAGAGTTTTCATAGACGCATTGACAAGGCATGAAAATAATTTTCCTAAGCCTTGCGGTGGTAAGCAATAAAAAAAACTCTATATGTATATTCATTTTTTTTGTTTTTTAGATTATTAATATGGGAATATTTTCACAGATCAATTTTATCTGGTTGATTCTGGTTACCCAAATATGCCGGGGTTTCTCGCTCCATATCGAGGTCGACGCTATCACTTGAGAGATTATCGACGCCAAGGCAGACCAAGAGGGAAGGAGGAGTTATTCAATTATAGGCATAGCACATGTCGTAATATTATAGAGCGATGCATTGGAGTGCTCAAAGCAAGGTTTCGAATTTTGAAAGATATGCCCAACTATCCAATTACTAGGCAAAGATTAATTCCAGTTGCATGTTGTGCGGTGCATAATTTCATACGTCGGCATCATGCAATGGATAATTTGTTTATGGAATACTCTTCTGATGATATGCTTATGTCTGGAGTTGAAGATGATTTTGATAATCAAGAGCCGATTCCAATTGATCCAAGCCAAACAGCTCAGATGGGACACATACGTGATGAAATTGCAAGCCATATGTGGAATGATTATGTCGAGCATCATCCGTAATTATCTAATGTTTGGTTTAGCATTTTGTGGCTCTTGATTTGGTTATGAATGACTATTTTTATTTTTGAATTTTGGTTGCCTTTGGAAGGTTTTTGTTACAAGCTGTGGGATGGATTTTGTTATGAATGGTTGTTTAACTTGTTTTTGTTTGGAAAAATTTTGTTATGGGATCAATATTTAGTGTATTGTGACTTTTGGACCCCCAAAATGTTTGTTTGTTCTTTAGAAGTCATGACTTTGTTATGAATTTCTTGAACAATGAATTGCAAGTCTTATACCTATACCGTGCAGATAATCTACAAGAGAAAAGTTGCTATTGCAAAAGCACAAGGATCATGATGCTTGGAGTGGGAACTTATCCATTACTATAGGAATCTGTTCCATTACATTACAGTAGAATTTTTTGTTACTATAGGAATCTGTTCCATTACATTACAGTAGACGATGATATGGTCTCTAGTCCTAGAGAAGCACTCTCGCAGCCGGCCTCTGCTGATAAGGTTGCCATGAGAAATAAATCTCATAAAAGGTTTGTTTCTGTATATTAGCATTACTAGTACTTCTGTTCTTATTCATAATCACAAAATACAGTTTAAAGTTGTGTCATGTCAGAAGTATAGTGCTTGACTGGAAAGAGATGTGCTCAAGCTGTGCCAATCTCGGTGTTGAGCGCTAATAAAAGAAGAACCTGGATAAGAAAGGAAGCATGTCCTAGACATGCATTCTATTCAACATTGATGTTGGTTTAGACGTGTTCTGGATGGAAAGCAAGAGTTGCTTTCAGAAGATGATGTTCTTCCGGATGAAGAGCAGTCACATGGAAAATAAAGTAGCTAGGCACTGTTCTGCAGTTCAGTCAATGTTTTGGCCATGCTGACTGGCACATCATGGTTTTTAAAATTGTGTTGTTAACCAAATTTCTTTTTCTGTTTTTAACCAACATTTGGTTCATCATAAAGCAGCTTAATTGATATGAAGTCATTGCTATTTTGCTCTATATAATCAAACTGAATAGCATGCTAATGTCTCCGGAAAATTCATGAATTTCATAACTTCTCCGATTTGCAATTATACTTATTTTGGTGATGTGCTTATGAATTGATCTGTATTTCTCTATCTTGTGTTTACCCAGTTGTTGATAGTTGATGTTTGTATTGGTTTCGTGCATTCATTGACGAGTCATGACAAGTTCATTTTGGGCCTATTTTTAGATCTGATGTTCTGGGACAGTTCATGCCACTTGTTGGAAGGGATTGGACTCAATCTGGAGTTGCTGGACTTTTCTCTGCAATAAAGGTTACCAGTTATGCAATAATTAGAAGTTCCTCAGCCCATAGTTGTGTTTCTGGATCTGGCTATTTCTGTAAGCCAATTGTTTTCAGAATATAGTTACATAGTTTATTTATTCTGTTTGAAATTTGGAAAACTGCAGCAAAAGAAACTAGCGATGGGATGCGTCGGCATTGTTCTGTTCAAAAATCTGAACAGGAATTAAGATGAAGCCTTTGAAGATCCTGATCGATGACTTTAGATACATTAACCTGCTCACGATGCACAATTGTGCAGAGCCTCACGCTCGAGAAGGAACGCACTTGAATCGACGAAAGCTAACACATTGAAGTTTTGCCGGAGTCATGAGCCTTTTATTTTATTGTTGGCCATTTTCTTTCAGGAGAGCCACAGTTAGCACTGGTCAAATTAGTTTGTGTAATAATGTATTGAACATAGACTCAGACTGTATTGTAGTCAGATTATATTCAGTTAAAATATAAGCTGAGCTTAATTGAAGCCTTGTGAATATTATGATTGAAATTTGATATTATTTGTGATTTAAATTTGATATTTGTGTATATATGATTATTATGCAATTACATTTTAAATCTGTTAATTTTTTTTTATTTTCCGACGGAATTTTTAATTCCATCAGAAAATATCGGAAAAGTTTCCGACGGAAATCCAATATTTCCCGTCGGAAATTTCCCACGAAATTTCCGTCGGATCTGTTAAATGCCTTTACCGACGAAATTTCGTCGGTAAATTCCGTCGAGGATGCTGTTTTTTTTATAGTATAAAAAATTATCGATTAAATAGAGGAAATGTTGATTAAAAAATTATTTTAAAATTTTTTGATTAAAAAATATTATTTCTAAAAACAATTATAATATTGTACCGGTTTTTATTTTTTAAAAAATTATTTTATTTATAATTTTCAATATTAACATACCAAACGCATTTTTCAATTTTCTTTTCTAGAAAATAGAGTTACAGTATATCATACCAAACGCATTTTCCGTTTTCTGAAAACTAGATCAGAAAATAGAAAACAGAAAATGAAAAATAGAAAATAGAAAAAATTTTCCAAAGGAAACGCCTCCTAACTTTCTTTCTTTTTTTACCTTAGAAAAGCCTAACAATGAATTTACACTGCCCAAATTGTTGATTTCTGTACAAAATTCTCAATTGGTTGGTTAGATCTACTACTATTTGTTCCAAAAATAAATGGGCTTTGAGCATCAAGACCTGGTCGCACATCAGGTATTGGATTTTGCACATCCAAAGCATATTTCACACCTTCAATCTCTGCTCCGTATGCTTTTTCATGCCCATTAGACCTGGTCTTCTCGGGTATAACAGGTAAATCCTGAAGATTATCTACTTTTTGAACATTTATTTATTTATGGCAACATTTATTATTCAGAGGAAAACTTACATCTGTTGATCTGAAATCCCTAAATTGCTCTTGCATTTTGCTCTCCAGCGTCTCTGTATCCAAATCTTTATCAAATGAATGCTTGAATATCAACTCCGTGCACCTCCTGGTCCAAGACTTAGTATCAGGAGAGGTAGAAATATTTTGGGTACTCTGAGAAGACAACTTCTTCGTACAATCACCATTTCTAGTAATCTCTCATTCTCTCCATGTGAAGCATCACAACTTTGGTGTTTCTCTAGGACAGTAGTCGTGCATTTATCAATCTACACACAAGATAATACTCTATTTTTCAGATTCAATCTACAAGTCCTTCAAATATTTAAGGCACTGAATTTTTTGATTAATTTCTTCTCGATCAGGATGCAGTAATTGTCTGTGTTTTTGCAGCTTCTGACATTGAACATCTAGTGCTTCTGTAAAGATCTTGATTTCAGCCCACTCCTTTTCTCTCTGTTCAAGGTCCTGAACAATCTCCCTGTCCTCAGTGTCAAGTATTTGCATCTACAGTGCCACGTTTTCCAACCGCTTTGCAATATTTTCCTTTTGAGAATTTATATATTGAAGCTCTTTGGTCTTCTCTTGCTCAAAAGCTTCTTCCCTTTCTCTCAAGTATGTCTCAATTTCTTCCCTCTTTTGCTTGATACTGTTTTCTAATTCCTTCCTTTGAATATTGATCTCTCTGACAAACTCATCCCTTTCATGCTGAATCTCAGCAAACCAATCTGAATGTTGTCTATTCATTTCTTGGACAAATTCCTCCCTTTCAATAGACAAATGCTCACTCTCTCCTCTCTTGAACTTATTATGAAGGTTGTCCTCCTCCAGCTTAATGCTTTCCTTTTCTTTCCTGAGGTATTGAGCAACTGCTTTTCTCTCTTCCTCAAGCCTCTCTGCTTCTTTTTTTAGGTCGTTTGTTTTTTCTTCGATAAGTTCCCAAACAGACTCAAATTTCTCCTTTTCAGCTTCCAGCCTTTCAGTTTCAGCGAGAAGCACTAGTTTCTGGGCACTGAGACTATCAATTTCTCCTTTAAGTTCATTTTCTAGAACATACAACTTATTTCTCTCTCCTGTGGTGATTTCTAACGTTTCTTCCAAAAAAAGAATCTCTTTCTTTTATCTTCAAAACTAACTTTATTTTTCTCAAGATCTACCTTCAACTCAAGGATACTTTCACTTTCCTTCTGCAGTTTTTGAACTGCAGCCTCTGTTTCTCTTTGTGAACAAACTAAATTCTGTTCTTTCTCCTGCAATTTCAATTTGTTGGCAACATCTTCTTGCTTCTGAGCTAACTCAGAAAGCTGCAAATCAACAGCACGTTCTCTTACACGGATAGCAACTTCTCTGGCAGAGAGATCAGCCTCCTTAGCCTCAACTGCAGATTTTTTAGCCTCCAGTTCGTTCTTCAACTTTAGATACCGCTGTTCAATTTCATTTTCCAACTCACTTTTTCTCTTCTTCAAGAGAGCTTCATGCTCCACCTTAATTCTTTGAATTTCATCCTACAAGCATAATAAAAAAAAAAGTAATGAAAGAAACTAGTCATGATTGTTGAGTCTTTCGATACAATGCAACAGAAACTTTAAACAAAAAAAAAAAGGGGGGGGGGGAGGGTCAACTCCCAGAACCAAGAATTCATCACCTGTTCTTTGCACAAATATTTTCCTATAAAACAAGCAACTCCTGCTCGTTTTTTAGCAAGCTTTGTTTCATACTTAACAATGGCCTGCAAGAATGAACCAATAACATTTAAAGAGCCAAAGCAAATTAAAATATTATTTTAGAAAGAAAGTAACAGACCTCTTCTCTAATTGGTAGAGCAGCAACTTCTAAATCAAAGTTGGATTTTTGTGCTTTTAGAGATAAATTTCTCCCTCTGATTTAACAATTTCTGGCTTTCCAGTAATCTCTCTTGTTGTTGATGCAGAACCTTTTGGCTCTCATATAAGGCTTGTCTTTGAAGATTCATCTCATTTTCCTTAGTATCACACCAAAAAAAACATAGAATCTGCTACAGTGCATGCAGTAAAATTAGCTAGATAATTTTGAAATTGAAATATCGATGCACAGCAACATGATTCAACCCAAAACGAACAGAGCATATGTTGCAAGTGGCAAAACCAGAATTAAAACACCAAAGGTGAACACATCTTTGCAAGCAATTTTATTTTCAAGAAATATTGGATGAGAAAATGCCAATATGGGAAAACAGAATGCTATTGACGATTGGTTTTACAACGATGAACTCAAAGAAGCTCCTACATAAAAAATCATTACTGACATAAAAGTAGCATGACACCTTCTGAGATCATCTTCCTGATCTGAAATATCATCTAATGTTCTTAATGTAGAATTGCGTGTTCGGGATGATTCTGCTTCCAAAGATCCTGCTGCAACTGCAAGTAGCTCTCTTTCAGCCTCAGTCAATTTTTGTTGTGCTTCTTCCATCATTGTCTGAGCTTCAGCAATCTTGCATTCATAATCAACCTTTCTTTCAGCTGATTCCACTAGATTATCATGCAATGCCTTCTCAATCTACACAAGACCACATACACAAAATTCCAACTCTTTTACATCATAAAACTAGCATATTGTATATAATATTAGAATGCAACAATCAAGGCATCACATCTATAGATCAAACACTGATGAATTGAAGGTGTTCCTAGCAGCCTAAAACTTTGGTTGCTGATCCTCGCCGAGCACCTCGAGCATTACATCTATGTAAAGAATGGGGAAGAAGGGTTGTTAAGATCCATGAACAGGGTCGGCAAGAGCAAGTGATGGTCTCACAGTTGACACAGTCGGATCGGCATTAATGTGCATTTCTTGTTAAGCGACTTCAGGGTGTTCAAGGCACTAGTGGGGTGCTCAAAGATCACAAAGATGTACCTGAAAGTGGAGGCGTCCAAGGGCGGTGGGAGGATAAAGCTTAATGATGGTCAGCAAGCTCATGAAGCAAAAGCCTTGAGTTTTGTAAATAAAGTTGCACAAAGTTGACCTTATCATATGGAGTGAAGAATCAAATTCAAAGTTCTTGAGTTGATGTAAGTATGAACTTTGTCAAAAAATAATAATAACTAAATAAATAATAGTAAAGTGATGTTGTCATGCTACAATTCAAACTATTCATTATTCAGCACACTAACATCTATCAAGTAGATGGCTCCTTCACAAATTACTAAAAGATCAATATTGTAATTTTATAGAAGTCAATTAAGGAAAGTGATGATTAATAAGGAATCATTCCAAACCTTCTGAACCAAAGCATAGTCAGACCATTGAATCACCAATCACAAGAACAACAAATATCTACACATACATTTTAATTCTAAATGCATATTTCCGTGGGCTGTCACATAAGTGGTATTGTTTGAATAAGAGGTTGCAGAAGTGTAACAACAGAATTGCAAAGAAAATTGTGTTTCTTTTCTATACTAGTATAATTTCAAGAAATAGGCTTCGCTGAACATGTACTTACATTTGAAATGCACTATTTCTAGATCCCCAAAAGCTTTTCAAGTTTTTTTTCCTCGTTTCTGTGCTTCAGCTAAAGAAGATAACAGTTAGGTTCACTGTCGCCTGTATACCATCTTAGTTGACTTTGACGATGCTTTAACTTACTCGTATTTAGAAAGAAATTCCTTTCTCTCCAAAATAAGAAGCCCCACGTGGTGTTGATAGTCATAATAAATCTAACATATACAAACAAATAAAAAGGAATATAAATAAAACATACAAACATAGAAAGAAAATGATGTTCCAAAACATAACGCAGCATAAGGAGTTAGAGATTCAAGTCATCAGAATAATATGAAGCATGAACAAAAATGGCATCTTACAGTTCAAAACTAAATTGACAAAATGCTAACGAATTGCAGGCTTGCAGCAACAATGACCACTTCCATTGACAAATTCATTCTGTCACGTCCCGAGGAGCCGCTTGTCCCGTAAAAATCAAGTAGCACCTTCCCTCTACGACAGACAATATGAATCCTCGATACAAAGCCTACACGGTCATCTCATCATCCTCAGCCAACAAGGCTGGAAATTATCGCATAATAAGCAATAAAATAAAACTCAGACATGAAAGACGCATACCGTTATGACAAACAATAATAAAAACTCCAAAAGCCCCTTTGGGGGACACGAATAGTACAAAACACAAATCCACATCCATAGAAATGAAAAACAATGTAAATAAAACATCCGTAAATGCAAATACCAAAACCAAGTCAAACCGACGGAAAATAGGACTGGCGGCAGGGCTCCCTCTTGGCGACTCCAAATGTATCAGCCTAAAACAGAAAATATAGCAATCAGGGGTGAGTCCAGGGAGACTCCGTGGATATATAAATAGATAGATATGCATGACTATAAAAAAAGTATACAATAGCAGAACGAAAGTAAACAGATACAGTCTCGAAAGGAAAATCAGGATACATGATCGGTACACTACATGCAAATATCCATATCCATATCAACCTCACTTGCGGGGTATGTAGATCATAAATCCCCGAATCTGAATGGTCATCAGACCATAGCAAATAAAATACCTCCTGTATGTGTTTGTCATCCAAATGCAATAATCATAGCTCAAACAAGTGCAGCAAACACAAACAAATGTAATCTATGCAATCGTGCACATGATGCAATGACATTGTCACCCCTGACGCCAGTCAGCTACAAACAAATGTAATCTATATAATCGTGCACAGGATGCAATGACATTGTCACCCCTCACCGATCATGGGTGAGGTCAAGTGGGTAGGGATATAACAACTGTACGCACTCTGCTGTCACTGCTCCTAAGTAACCGAGTGGACAGGATGCGGGCGGAGATCACACCCGTCCTATCCCAAATCATATGGGGAAGTAGTGCTCTCATCTCCTCGTATCACGGGAAAGAGGAGGGATCTTTGTCTGCTATCATGCTACGAGAACCACTACCCATGAGCGGCCGAGCGAAGCCTTGACCGGACAACCGCACACACACTTATAATAGTATCACTAATCCATAAGTTGCAGTGTGTGCAGATCTTAATATGGCTGACGATTCGTCTCAACTACAAGGGAGCACATAGATCGCCAGTTATGTAATAATGCAAAAATGATGCATGACGCTAACACTCATCAAACCAATCTCAAATGACATGCGCAGGTCTGAAGCATAAATCATTACATATAAATAACCTACTGGGCATGCAATAATACTAGGTATCAATAAACGTGCGCACTCTCTAGAATCAGAGTACTAGACATGGAGACTGTATTGAAATAATATTTGAGTATGTTAAAGGGTCAAGCAGGATAAACAAAAAGCAGATAAAGGTACATCCTACTACTATCCATAAAAGACCATGCATAGAAATCCGAAATATCTACAAAGATAAGTAAGAAGGTACCTGGCGCTAAAGAGAAGTCCGTAAATGAAAACAACCTCCGCCCAAGATATCCAAGTGCTAATCAATCCTGTACCAAAGAACATAGTTTATTAGTTACCAAAAATACATGATAACTAGCTAATCATAGCTGAAACCTATCGTACAAGTCAAGAACAAAAGAGCGAGAGAAAACACCTCGGTTTCCAGCTACGTGATATAAGCTATCAGTGCGGTCTTATCCGTCTTCTTCACGGACTCCTCGTCGAGGCCGGCATCCCTGAGAATCTTCCATATCGCGTCGTGCCCGAGAGGAGTCTTGACGACATCGACGGCGACAGACGCCCCCGTCATCCCTGCCGACCGTCGGCTCGCCATATCGACGTTCGAACGGCGCAGTGGAGCCCTAGATCGGAGTGCCTGCGAGCTCGTCGACAGGGAGAGAGAGAAAGAGGGCTTCGGGTTAGGGCCAGTCGACACTTCGGATGCCAAAAAAACGTGAACACTCGCGCCAAACTCGCCGGCCAACCGAATCCCGAGTCCCGCCGGTACAATTACCGCAACAGCTCAATCTTTATAGTAACTCAGCCACGCTTTCCTACGAAGTCGAGGAATTTACAGTCCAGCTGCCACACTTAATCCTACCCATTTGCGTACCCTCATTGTTTATTGTAACCGGAATAGAGATTCAAAGGGACCCTTATCTTTTGCAGCTGAATCCAATGGTTATAGTTGGTTCAATGATATGCCTTGAGATTCGTGTAAGGACGTTACGCAAATTTGGGTAAGCATCATAAAGCAAATGGAAAAACCCGGTTAGGTCCAATAAAAAATATAGATATCTTTGTTAAAAAAAATCTGATGTTTGAAGTGAAATTATCAAGCTGTGTTGGGAAAACTGTATTTTTCTTTTCATTTTCTAAAAACTATTGTTCAATTTTATTTTTTATTTTTTTAGAAAATAATTTTTAGATATTTTTTAATTTTTAAAAAAATGATATTTTTTTAAAGAAAATAGAGGTGAAAATGCAAACCAAATATTTTTTTTTCAAAAAAATTATATTTTCTCATAAAATAAAAATAAAAATAGACAAATCAAACGCAGTCTAAAACTTTTAAGAAAAATGTAAAATTTTAGAGGGTGAAATGAAAAAGAAAACAAAACTTCAAGGGCAAAGCAGAAAATTAGAGTAATGAAAAAAATGAAAGCTTAAGAAGGCAAATAGAAATTTTGACAAATATGAAATACAAACAATAATTTGTATTTGAATCAAAGTTTCAAATTGAAATACAATGTGTTATCTGTGTCTTGATAACTTAAAATGGTGATATTAGCACAAATAGAAGAAGAGGAGGAAGAATTACTGCTCGAGAAGGGAAACATTCGAAAGATCATGAAGCCTTTGCCAAGGTCCTCCAACATGGAGACACCTCACACGATTCAAATTAATGGGTTGGTTGAGCCGTGAAGGAGCTTGATTCGGACATTATCTGACCTTAAACAATACAGTGGCAAGAACAAGTGGAGAGTGGGCTGCACCATTGCATGATTAAAGATACCTCTCGTAGTCCTGGATTATCAACACACAGATACCTTTCTAAGTGCCATCAATTGCTTGAGGCCTTTTCTAGTCTTTGTAATATTCATAGACCCAACCTTTGACGAGTTTGATCTCCTGATTTCTCTGTTCTAAGCAAAGTGCGTTTTAATTGAGCATGAAGATATCCAATCAAAAGCAAATGGAGCCAGTCTCACAGAATGTATCAGGCAGAACAATGTCTTCTACTAGATTTGCAGGCAAATGATCTGATAGCAATAGTAATTGCCACAATTTGATTTAATGGGACTGATTATGTTGATAGTTGACTATTATGTGTAGAAGAACTAAACTAAGGTGGCAAATTGCTAAATCAAGCTGCTTCTTTGAGCAGTTGTTCAGTTGTAAATGAAAAGCAGTCTTTGTTATGATTGCAGCTCTGACAATGACTTGTAGCTTTCACTTTTCACCTTAGTTCGTGCAAATAAGTTGATGATCAGTGTCAGAAATCACTGGATGGATGTCTCTGTAATGTGGGCACGAATCGATGAACAAATTTACATAAAAATTAGTTGTTTCAGTAATATAAATGGCTCTCTACTTCATATGCTTCAACAATTCTTATACTAAATCAATTCTTTGTATCATCTTTCATTCAAATACAGGATCAACCAAGCATATCATGGAGCATTAAAAGCTGCAATATATGAGTAGATAGCAACAGCAATATGTTTCTTATCATAAACTGGGAATCATTTAGTGGCAGCTGATTCAGTATCCAACTTGGACGCACTGACAGAAATGCCTGAGTGAGTTTCAATAGTGGATAAAACCTTCTCTTTTCTTTTTTCTCAGTCTTCTTTCCATATCTTCAATACAGGGAACCACTTGTTTTTGTTCTATCATTGGACATAAACATTTCCATCAACTCTTGTGACTGATCTGGATTTCAATTGTTCAGTCCTCTCATATGTCACCACCTTCTACCAAGTTTAGAGAGCCGAGTGAAACATATCATATTGCTTCCATCTGCCAAGACTGAATTTGTCATGTTGATAGGATAAGCATGCCAAACAGTGCCTCAACTCTTAACAGCTCTGTTTCTTTCAATCTGAAATGCAAGAATAGTAACAATTCAGACCTACCAGCTTGAATGAGCATCATCTGTCACACCCATGATCCGTCCAGCCAACACTTTCTTGTTTTCTCAACGATGCAACAGGCAAAAAACATAACATCGAAATTGCGCACACATGGTCATGATCAGGACTGCAGCTTATCACTGTTGATGGAAGCTTGTGATGGAGATTGGGGAGCATGAGGGCCCCTCCGTACCATGCATCCACAGGCAGCTCCCATGTTCTCCACCTTCCAGTCTTCTGCCTTTTTTTCATTTTCCTTTAGCCTGACCATCAATGATCACTAGAACATCATTCTTTACCTTTTGGTTCAACAATTACATGATATCTTTGATTTGCTTCTTGGATAGATGCTGCTTGCCTTTTTCTATAAGAAACTAATGGTTTGCAAGTAAAGCATGTTTCCATCGACCAAAGGTTGAAGGTCTGTGAGGCAAGCAACAAGCTTGCTGTGGCCTCTTTCCATGCGCCTTTTGCTCAGAACATGGCACCACCTTGGCTCTCAGTACCTGCCAAAAGCCAGCGTGAAGGTGAGCACACATGGCTAAAGGAAGAAAAAGAAGAGAGAAAAAGACTAGAGAAACAATGGTAGGGCAGTAGAACAAAGGCAACATGGTAGGGCTGGGACACATTCGTTCAGTGGCACTCATCTCTAGGCCTGATGGGTTGGGTTAAAGGAAGAGAGGTGTGCCCACATAGTCAAGGTGCTTCTAGTTGCCCCTCAATTTCAAAGCCTGAGGCATCATCAGCCCACTTTTCATGACCTTCTTTGGATGCTGAAGTTTGATATGCACAGTAGAGACTAAAGTAGATCAAATTCTGAAATCACTCTTAATGTAAGAGGTTGAAACATGAGTTGGGTTTGAATGGAAGGACCACTGAGTTGGAGCTTGCATTGATGTCCAACTAAGTTTGGAGAATATTCTCCATGATGATGCTGCATGAGCTGCTCTGACAACCCTCGTAAGATAGTTGTTGAAGGGCAAAAAACCCTCCTGCTGCTAGCTAGCTGTAATACGCTTAAAGCTTTCCTAAAGACCACCATTGGTAGGGTAATGACCACTGCAGTCTGCAGCATCTGATTCAAAGGAAACAACACCATGCAACACGGCCAAAATTCAATTCCAAGTCCTCTTCAGAGTTGTTTCTTTGCGAGGAAGGAAGAAGGAAATGCATTTAATGAGTGTGGATGTTGCAGGGTTGGTGTGACTCGTCAGAGGGGGTAGAAGTAAACGTAATTTGCCTCACGAGTTACTCGGCGGTGGTCAGGAGAGGTCCCCACGGGCGGCGCGGCCGCATTCACGGTGGCCACGGGAGGCAGGCGCCCCTTGCGTCCGTCGCCGGCCACGCGTCTCCCGCCGGTGCATGTGCACCTGGTGATTCTCTCTTTTCCCTCCTTGGAACATGGAAAATATAATAATTGCCCTTTTTCTTTTTTGCCCCTGCCTTTTTCTGAATTCTTTGGCTTTGCTCGCCGAGACCCAACAAACCCCTAAATAAACCCCATCCCTCCCCCCACCCAACCACCCACCACCTCAATTGCATGCACCTCCTCATGTCTGTTGAAGCTCATCACCTTCGCCTCTTCCCTTCCCAACTCGTCGCTAACGGGTAATTGAATCTCCATCTCTCTGATCTGGTCTCTCTTCTCTTCGTGCATGAAGCCGGCTGATCGAATCTTTGGCAGTGAGGCTGTCGGCGGGTTCATCAGGATCAATCTGCCATCTACAACATGCAGTTGGGATTTGCTGCGCCGACGGCTGGACCTTTGGCCGCCGCCTCGACCTCCGAGAGCAGCCTCACCTTCAACAACCTCCCCCCGGGTTCCAGGAAGCGGCCGCGGGAGTTCTCCGAGCACACGCTCTCCTTTCTCGGCGAGGATTTCTCCGCCCTCGTCCAGCAGCAGATGCTCCACGTCGACCGCCTCGTCCTCCACCACGTAATTCGATTGATTACTTGCTAAAAATGGGGAATTTGTTGTTTTTGATGCAGGGGAAGGGGGGAAATGAGATTTAATGAATTGTGTAACAGGTGGAGAAGGTGAGGATGGAGTTGGTGGAGCGGCTGAAGCGGTTCCTGCGCGGGTCCTGTCGGCGGTGGAGGAAGGGGTGTCGAAGCGACTGAGGGCGAAGGAGGAAGAAATGGAGAGGATGAGGAATCTGAACTGGGCGCTGGAGGAGCGCATCCGAAGTCTCTGCGTGGAGAACCAGATGTGGCGGGAGCTGGCCCGGAGCAACGAGGCCGCGACCCACGCGCTGCGGGCCAACCTGGAGCGGGCGCTGGCCGCCGCCGCGGAGGCGGAGGCCAAGGCCGAGGCGGCAGTCGACGACGCCGAGTCCTGTTGCTGCGGCGGAGTGGACAATGCGGAAGAGGAGAAGAAGAGGGTGGTAGCGTGCCGTCTGTGCGGCGAGAAGCAACCGGCCGTGCTGCTGCTACCCTGCCGGCATCTCTGCGTCTGCGCCGCCTGCGGACCGGCCGTCGCCGCCTGCCCCGTCTGCAACTGCGACAAAAGCGGCAGCATCCTCATCAACATGTCGTAATCGAAACGTCCTCCCCGACTGTAAGAAAAAAGCAATAAAATTAGATACAATTTAGCAGATTGAATGCTACACTCAATCCGATCGGCAATTAACATCGAGCGATCGCCGACGCATGCATCGTTGTCCCGAAGAAGAAACGGGATAAGATGCCACGTGGCGGACCTCTTGGATCTTACACGTGGACATCTCAATTCAGGCAAATCCAATCGGAAACGTTTGAAATTAATGCGCCGCGATTAATATTTAATTTTCTGAGTTTAATTAATTTGAAATATTTTTATATAATTTTAAACTGGTCTATTTAAAGATGGTGACGGGTGAAGAAAACAAGTTGGATGATGTTAATGGTTGGCGCTTTCGAAGGTGGGATGGGACTAGGAAAGGAATAGGGATAGAAAATGACGATCATGTAGGACCGAAAGCGAACGACGGCTAAGAAATAGAGACAATAAGTGAAAAATATTTTTTAAAATATAAATAAATAAATAAAATATTCAATAATTGTCATGGATTATCTCTCGTAAAATTACTATACTCGGAGCTAATCTTACATAGAATTTTTTTAATAATGGGCATGTGATGTTCGACCGGACCGGACCGAACGTATCGAACACGACACGCGCTCTCGTGGGGCCCACGTGACCGCCACCGAATAGGAGCGGCGTACGCCTTGTGGACCCACGTGCGCGGAAGGCGTCGCGCACGCGCCACGCAGTTTGGGACTGCGGGCCCCACCGGTCCATTCGCCGGTCGGATTCCTTCATATGCGGTAGCGCGGAATCGAGATGACCTGCCGGTCCCAGCCGGGTTTCCGGGTTCTCATGTTGAGATACCATACAGAAAAAATATCTATGGAAAAGAACATAATGATTGTTCCTCTGACACCATAAGGTACGTTCTACTTTTCTGTTCTTTTGCTCAATCAAGATAGAATTTATCAAGCATTAGGTGCCATACGAAGATCATGATAGAACTATTTGTTATAGTACATTCAGAGCTCTCACAAAATTAGGTTAGAGGGTAGAATTCCACATGCAGCAACCCCACCAGTTCCTAGTGCCTCCCCAACCAAATCCCTGCCAACAGTGTGTGGACTTTCAATGAGCTTGGCATGTTCTCACATTTGATGAATGCATGGATTCAGTGAGGGAGTAAAAGTTGAATGTTGGTTTGTGGATTTGATGAAGCATGAAAGTGACCATTCAAGTGCTCATTGGACAGAACATTTAAGTGCAACCACACCCTCCACCACCACCACCACAAGTCCTGTCATATTTCAGGACTGCATATTTAAACAAACCTAAAGAGGGGGAAGGCATCCTAATCTTTGATGGATGGAACTCACTCACTTCTCATGTTGCTGTTGTGGGTCACAGAGTAGTTGTGTCTGTGCCATTTTCTTCTTATAGTGGACTTTCAGAGAGTTTCTATTGGTTCCTAGATGCAATTATCGCATGTATAGGGGGACTGTTATTATTAGTTGAAGTAATGAACTCAGCATGGGATAATGGCTTCTCAGTCAAGACAAAAACAAACCCCACTTTTGAATAATGTTTATGAAAGATTCAAAGTTTTCCCCTCCACTGCTGTCCAATTGTAGATAAAATATGCAAAAGATTGATTGAGTTAAAACCACTTCCTCAACTCCTTTTAAAAGTAAAGAGGAGAATTGAAAAGTTACTTCTTTACCACTATGTCTCAGTCCACATATAGAGATGAGTCACAAGATGGTGACTTAAAGGAATTTATGATCAAACATGGACCTAGAACTAAGTAGCTGAGCATTTAATTTATCAACGTGAAGTTGGAGGAAACTTTACAATTAGTGATTTGTATCAAATAGTATACATTATGATTCACATGTAAAATAATGAGAAACTTATTAAAAGGAATAAAAGAAGTGAGACCTAAAGGATTAAGTTCTTAAAGTATGCATAAATATTAAAAGATCTTCCTCCTAAATGCCTTGTCATTTTGGTATTAAACACTCTCTTGGAATTCAAGAGTTCTAACATATGTATTAAAAATGAAGAGAATCATACGAATGTGGTGTTATTCAATATCATTTGATAAAAATTCTGTTTTACACGATTGTAAGATATAAAAAACTATTTAAAAAGTAAATAAAACCAATTGAAAGTAAAGAATTAACCTAATTTACTAGAAATTAAATTGAAAGCATTATTACAAAAGAAAGAAAAATAAATTATACAAAACTTGAAAAGAATGAATCCCAGTGGTACTCTTCTCAAGGGGACACAAAATTGTCTATAGGCAAGGTCAATTTAACACAAAAAAGTCTAGAAAAAGCCAAGTTGATATCAAATATGACAATAAGAGTGAAAATTGCACATCAGTATTAGAAGTTATGAACTCTAAAAGTTGCCATAACAATGGCATTTTAACCGCTAATCATGGTTTTCTATGGTATACAATTTGGTTTCCTAGGAACAACACGTGACAATATTAGTCATCAAACATGTAAACAATTCATGAACAACCTAAATGCCATTCTTCAATGCACCAAAAGCACCACATTTTAAGGAAGTAAAACACCAAAGATTTCACAACCAAAGCATATTATAAGGTAAGTTGCAGAGACGCTATTTCTTCAACATGATGAGCAGAAATTGCAAGTTATGTTTAATGGCATCACGCACCTGTTGACCTTAAGAAGCTCGACCACCTCCTCGACTACCTCCGGTGTCGTGATCCCCTCGCTTCAGCTCGAAGTCCACATCAGAGTGATTGAACAGGATGATACAAATCATCCCGCGGTAGTCCGCATCGATGACGCCAGCACCCACGTCAATTGAGTGCTTCCGAGCAAGACCTGATCTGGGAGCTACCAACACCATTCCCAAATTGCCATAAGTTAAAGCTCCCACATTTGACAATTTCATCGAGCAGGTAGGGGACTGGCATTACCGGAAATGGCGATGCTGAGATCTGTTGGGACTACGGCCTGACAATGCACTCAGAGAGCAGGAAAGCTCGCGCGAAAACAAGACAGCATTTTGCAGCAGCTTCTTGACACGGAGGAGAGGGTTGGCACCATCGATGGAGTAGGAGGCCATCGGTGTGAAGAACGGCAGAGGAAGGCTGCGTTTGGGGTTGAGATCGGCAGCAATGCTTCCCGCCATGGCATTTTCCTCCTCTTTTTTTTTTAACTTTTAATGAAATATAACTCCTATTAATCTCCATCAACGATTGTAATTATCAGATTTCTCAACCAGACCCATGTAACCGGTTCATTTGGTTGAACCGACCAGTCAGGTCCGATCGGCTTTCAAAACAACACACTACAAACTGTCCAAACAATATATAGCCAGCCAACTTCAAATAACTGAGACAAATGATCCTCACAACGATTACATAGCATAGCATACATCCTTTGACATACATGAATACGATACAACTACGCGTAAAAAATGAGCAATACAGGAATGAATAATATATAACCAGTTGATTTCGTCGAATCGACCAGTTAGGTTCACTCAGCTTTCGGGATAAACCCAATACAATGTGTGACAGTTAAAAACATGAACACCCCAAACTCAACAACCGATTGTAGCACAATATTTAACTCAATCTAGAAAGTCGGAAGAAACACAACTTTACGTGAATTATATCGCGCAACACACAAAGAATTCCCGATGCTTCGAGATACATGAGCAAACACAGCCGAGCATACAATATGAATACCAGATATGAACAATCACAAAAGGTTGAATCAATCCTAAGAGCCTGAGATAATAAACAGCAGTATGTAATGGTTTAGGACACTCTTCAATGAAACCCTTACCCGAGAAACTAAGGGTAGGCAGGAATGCAGCTTCGGTACCATACCGAGTATCATCATTGCCAATGGTATGATTCAGATAACCCTCCTGTGTCCGCCAAATGCCCAAATCTGCAAAAAACACAGTCCTTATCATTGCATTGTAGATGCTTTTTTTGGTCGAACTGAAGGTTGAATTTGTTGAAACTATGCAAGTGAGAAAGTATCATTTGAGATAAGAAGGAACGAGAGCAGGCAAACCTTTTTCTCCTTGTCTCTGAAAGTATTGACTATGGTTAAGTAGGCAAAGGGGGGAAAAAAACTTGTTTTCTTCTTCTAATGTCGATAAATACTTAACATGGTGGTGGTTGTGTCGACGTAAAGGATACAAGGGGATCTTATTAGAATGTTTTACTGTACTAGCTATGATAGGATCCTAAGAAATGAATGTAAAGAAACTATAACCTGAAGTTTTAAAGAATTAGGGTTGTACTTAGATTTATCTTGCTCTACTACAACAAACAATCTATATAAGAATCATCAGCAATCTGTTATGGCAATTGGTCGTCTTCAAATATTTTAAGCATATAAACTATGTATACAGTTTATAAAGGTGGATGCGAGAGATTCACCTTCAGGTTCTTGTCCCAACTCCCTGTGCATAAAGCACTGCCATCAGAAGACAAGCCTAAGCAGCTAATGCGTGACTCATGAGAATTTTGAAGCGTTCCTAAGTTCAAAACCACCTAAAGAGAAATGAACACACACAAACACAAATCATATCATGTTTAATTTTGCTGAAAACTATACATTTTTTAGGATGGTAGGAAAGTGCATTTACCTCACCCACTAGTGTATCCCAAACATAACAATCACCACTGGAATAACCGGCAAAGAGTAGCCTTCCAGATAAAGAAAAGGCAATAGACGTGACAGTTGGGACATCATTGTCGTTGGCTTCATGCTGTTGACTGTAAACTTGAAGCTGATGTCCAGTTCGCATATCATATAACCTGCATGTGCTGTCATCTGAACCAGTTCCAAATCTCTGTCCATCAGGGAAGAACTTGACAGTGTTAACATCTCCTTGGTGACCATGATATGTCCGAACTGCACGGCTAGCAATTCGAGTATCCCATAACCGTGCAGTTGCATCGCAGGAACCAGAGACAAACATGTTGGAGTTCGAACTGTTGATTGAGACACTGCAGAAATAAACAAAGAAATTGCATATCAGAATATAGATTTAAACTAGATTATTAGTACAACTGACAAATTTCATTTGACTTTTCATATCATACATATTTTCTTTCCATCAACTAGGATGGAAGCTCGTAGGAGGGAGGGGCATTTGGGATTCAAGTTGGTATCTTAAATTTAAATTTTACATCTTTAAATCTTCAAGCTTATAGATCCTGCATGATAGTAATTCATATACTGAAACGTGTTTGATCAGTGTTTTTATACATGAAAATTCTTGGGAATAAATTTTCTTCTCCAATTACTTATTTGATTTATAGTTATTAATGTCTCTGATGATCCATCATTCTATTTGCTAGCTTAAACTTTTTATAATGTTAATCACAGGTTCTAACCTTGACTGAACTACTAAACAGCTAGAAAAATGTGCCATGCTGAGGTAACTTGAATATTAAGCTTCTGATATCATGTTTAATCAATTCAGACGGGCAGAGGAAGTGACAACGCTATCGAAGATGCTCTACTACAAAGAATTTCACCCAAATGTGTGGCTATGGCAAATAGTTCAATAGTGAGTTTGAAAATGCTACCTGAATTAGTTAAATTACACCTTTATAAAAGGATATTACCTCAACACATCAGCTGTATGCCCAGAAGGAAATTCTCCACCGAAAACAGAAATTCTTTGGCCAGTTGTGACATCCCATAGAACACATGTTTGATCACCGGAGCTAGTAATCAACCGAGACTCCTGATCAGGAACATACTGACAAGAATACACATAGCCTTTGTGCCCAGTAAGTACCCTTGAGACAGGAATGTTGTCTCTTTCAACACGAGAATTGAGATTGAAAATAGAGCAGGCGCTGTCAAGACCTCCACATGCAACAGATTGCCCATTTGGTGCAAATGCACAGGTCATAACCCAGGGGCACTGAAGCTTTATAGCATGTGTCTTCTGACTTGTTAAAGCATTCCATACAATCAGACGTCCATCCGAAGAAGCACTGACTATCCAGTTCCTTTCAGGTGCCCAGTCTAATGAATAAACCTGAATTCTTAAAATAGAACACATTGGTTCGCAATCTAAAACAAACTTGCTAAAAATGTAAAATTAGAGACAAATAAAGTTGTAGAATGAAAAGCAAATACTAGGCGACTGGCTATTCAGAGTAATTCTCAACCCTACCATACCATAACAATATATAAATAGTATAAGGAATTCAACAGCTCCAAGTTTATTATGAAAGTAGCAAGGAGTGGCAATGTCTCATATGGTTCACAATGCCAACCTAAGAGAACTGCTATCCATCATTGGCTCACCTTGTTCAGAGTCTATCAAATAAAATATTGTCATTGCTTTAATTAGTAATAGACCCAATTAGTTTTTTTCCCCAGCCGCACCCGCCATCATATTAAGTTTCAAGTAGCTTGAAAAGTATATACATATAAACTACAACTATGTTTCAGAAAAAGGGCTAGAAATAAAAATGTGCCACTTCATATACTCACGTAGAACATGTTAAACTTCATCTTTTTTCAAATGAATTCTATTAGTTTTATGCAAATTGCTTATGAATTGAATGGGACAGTTTTGCGGACAGAAAGCAATACGAAATATGTCTCTTGCTATGAATGGTATCCTAACATTGCAAACTGAGCCAAACATTAACCTGGGTGACATCAGTCAAATATAACAAAGAATCAAGCCAGGTAGGGGTCAGAGCAACACAGGCCCAATCAGATGTTGTGTAGCACTGTAGCAAACTCATAACTCCAGATACTTTACACTAACTAATGTGTTTCTATCATTCTTCAAAAACAATGGCCAGGTAATGACATATCTACAATCAGTCAATCATCCAGAAATTACAAGTGTCTCTCAGATGGAGCAAAAGATACGGTTCTTAAGCTCATCAATTAAAATTCACACGGATAGAATTAATCATGCTAGTATGTACATCTCTACCCGAAAATAACTTAATGCTCACATTTGCATTCTCACAGTCAGTTTCAATAAAGAACGTAGTGGACTAAGGTATCTTTCAGTGTTACAACGAGATTAAAACTTTCCCTCCATATGTATAAACAAAATTATTTATCTACAGACACTTGATAGACTACAAGCTTTTGTGAACTTGTATGCCAAAAATAAATCACAAAGGAATTACAACTCCTAGGTCCTGTAAAATGACAGAATAATAGGAGAAATAGCCAGACCCAAGAGAATAGGAGGAACATTATTTCATAACTATAAACACGTTAGACTAAACCCTGATCATCAACACAACTCTATAAAGTATTCAAATTCGAGAATCTTATTGCAATATAACTGTGCCTAGCTCTTCAATTTTTTCCTCTATCTTGCACATTGGATTAAAAAAAAATACCAACTAGATTAACAAAAGGAAAACTAGTTTTAAGCATGACCATCAGGAGTTTACTGTTTTGAATACCGAGATTTTGAAAGAAATATTTGTGTCAAAATGAAGACAAATATTTAGGAAAGTGTTTTGTTTTGTTGACTTTCGTGACACTTTAGAAACATCATTAGCTGCATGTTATAGAAAGTTTTCAAAAAGTCTCTGGCACCAACGAATCAAATAAGAAAAAAGTAAAGCAAAAACTCAACAATCTCAACCCTCAAACAAAAATAGCCAAGAAAAATCAACCAACCTTGCCAGTATGACCCTGCAAGATCCTGCAGCAAACGAGATCTGTGGGGCTGAAACGAATTGCCGATCTCCCTTGGCTCCTAGCATACCCAGCCACTGAAGCATGCACACAAGCGTAAGCCTAGAGGGCTATTCATATCACATGTAAGAAAACCGGAGAAACACAAAAAGAGAGGAATCACACCATCAGTATCGAGAAGCAACTGCCTCCTCTGCTTCAATCGCTCCCTCAGAGAGTTCACCGTAGCCGTTGCAGCTGCGTGCCGCTCCTTCAGCTCCGCGACCGACATCGACGAAGCCCAACCCTAGCTCCAGTAAAACCAAACCGAAGAAAGGGAAATCCAGGGCCTCCTATGATGCTTAACCTCCCCGTGAGCTCGATCGGCGCCCTAATCGCCTGTTTCAGTAGTAAAAATCGCGCCTTGGAGGAGCAGGCCGCCAGAATCGACCGAGCCAGAAGGCGGAGAACGGAGCAAGACAAGTCAAGGACGGGGAACGGGAAGAAGAAGAAGACAGAGTGGCGCTGACATCAGCGAAACCTCTAGATTCAAAGTCGACGGGTCGCAGTGGGGACGTTTTCTGTGTGTCGTGCGTCGCGAGCCGCAGCTAATCATCCTATGCGAGAAGATCAGATACAGGCGCTCGAACGAATCTTAAAGCGATGAAAACTTATTCATTTTGTAAAAAAACCCAAAAAAGAAAACCAAATTACATGAGTCCGTCAGAGTGAGAGAGAGAGCACATCAAATTACATTGCAAAATTAATTCTTTTATTTGATATAATTTTTAAATTATAATATAATTTAATTTAAATTAAAAAACTAATACAGTTTGATGAACTATACTAGAAAATCAATAAAATATAATTTAGATTATATTTCAAGTCCAATTACGTTATAAACTTGATAACGTTATTCCTAATTAAACATAGGTAAAATAATACTTTGCATTGCAAAAATTTATCTCTATAAATAATTTAAAAAAAAGCTTATTTCTTTTTCAAAAAATGTTATAATTTTTATGATAGTCCAAATAACTTTTATATGAAACAATAATAAATCTATACGCTCAAGGGTCCAAGCCTATACGCAATTTGATTAGGCCCTAATTAATGATATTTTAATATTAATTATATTAATTTTTAAAATAAAAATCATTTTTAATTTTAAATTATCTTTTGAAAATGTCTATTTTAAATTTTAATTTATTTTTAAATTGTTTTGTAGATTTTTTAAAATTGTAATCTTTTTTTTAAAGCATAATTGACTTTTCCTTCTCTTTATTGATTATAAAAAATATGTGCCCTCAAATCATGAGCGATCTCGTATCTTTTCACTTTCTTATCGATGTTTTAAAATCCTTTTCCTCTCTGTATAATGATCTCGTGTCCTTCCCATCTCACTCTTTCTTCCTCTTCCTTGATAATAAAAAATAAAGTTCTTGGTTTGTTCAATGCAAAGCAAAAATTTACTTGTATCAAATTATTATTTTTAATTATATAATACGTTTAGTAAAAATTTACAATATATTTATATAATATTGTTATTAAAAGAAATATATGTAATTAAAAGAAATAAATAATTTTATGAAAATGAAATTGAAGAGGTTAAAATTTTATTTAAGAATCTTTTAATATTAATTATTTCAATTATATTATTAATCATAGGTTTGAATATTTTAAAATATAGAAAATAATTTTGATTTTCTTACGATGTAGAAAAGTTAAAATTATTGGATAATGATTTTTTAAACAATATTCGAACCTTGATTTTTTTTAAAAAAATATACATAAATGTTATCCAATATTAATAATTTAGATTTACTTTTAGAATTAAAAATTTTAAAATAAATAATAAACTCGAAATTAAAAAATAAATAATACTTAAGATATTACTTTTCATAAAAAAAAATTATTTTTTTCCAAATACATAGATAATTTATAAAATACTACTATATAACTTAAATTTTGTCTCAAGATTAATATACCTTTAACATAGCTTTAACAAGAATAATTTTTTTTAAAATTATAATTAATAAAATTTTATTTACGTTTCATAATGTCTTAAGAAAATGTTAAATAATTTAACAATTTTATGAATGGAAAAGATTTATTTTATCCAAATTTGAATTAAAAAAATTAATTTATAACTTTACCTCTTAAAAATATAGAAAACTAAATATTATATAAAATTTTATTTTATAAATTTATATTTGAAAATATTTAAAGATTTTAATATTGTTTTTCTAGGATCTCGGTAATGGTTGGGATGACCCTGAATCTAAAAATCAAATAAAAAAAAATAGTTTATAAATTATTTTATCTGTTGAATTCTAAACTAAGAGCTCAAAAAAGTAACACAAGCATTCAATAATAATTAATAAACACCATTAATTAATTGCATACTCCTAAAATCATCTCTTTTCTCCTCACCTTTTTCTTCCATGAACTTAAACAAACAAACCAAAAACAAAAAAAAACTCATTCCTCTTTTTTTTGTTCCTTCCTCTTCTTTATCACATTCTTCTCATTGGCCTCCATTGTACACACAGTTGGAGTAACCTATTTCCAAATATAAAATCAAAAAATATTACCATAAATACATTTTAATTATATATATACATACAAAATTAAAAGAGTATTTTGTATTTTTGAAATAAATGATTTTTAAAAAATAAAAAATATATACCATATCATCACACTATAATTAATATTTTTCTTTTGATAATAGTTTAAAATCTATATGAATTATTAGATTGGAAAGCTACTTAAGGGTATCTTGAGGATTTTAGAATTGTAAGGGATTTGTTTCAAAGAGAAAATAAAATCGGAAGGGAGAATTAAAAATTTCCTAATGTGATTTAGTAATATTTAAAGAGACGAGGGCCTAATTATGAGTCAGGCACGGGATCCACGTACTCGGGTTGTCGGTGGTGAGGACGGCGGAGCCGCTGAAGTCGCAGTCGCCGGCATTGTGGTCGGAGAGCTGGTAGAACTCGTTCATCGCGTACGCTGCGTGCGACCGGACGGTGTTCGGATCTTCGCACGCCCCTCCTTCCTGGATCGGACTGCAGTCCACCGCCGGCTGCCCACAAGCATAATCTAGGCTCGCCTGTAGCTCCGCATCCGTCGCCCCCTGTTTCGGCACGCACCACCTCTTCCCCTCCGACCTCTTCGGCGCCGGCGCCGACGAGTTCCCCTGCATCCCATCACCATCATATGCCGTCAAAGTTCAATCTTGCACAAAATTACGCCATGAGATTTTTTCCTTACCTGGGAAGCAGGGGCACCGTCGGCGGCGGAAGACTTGGCGAGGCCTATGTCGTAGATGGGCGTGAGGTCGGGGCGGTAGAGACCGAAAGAGCGCTCAGAGGTCGGCCCGGGCTTGAGATCCTCGTCGTAGAGCGCAAAGATGTAGTTGTCGACTGACTTCCCCGGTGCCGCGGGAGTTCCGGCGAGGGAACGCAGGTGCGCCACCAGACCGCCATTGTACGCCTGAGCGTTCTCAACCGTCGCCCCCTCTTCCCCTGCGTCTCCCTTGTATGGCCAACCTGTCTCCGCCACCAAAATCTCCACCCCCGGGAATCCCGCCGCTGCGATCGCCGCCCTCACTGCGTCTACCTGCGCGTCGAACATGTTCATGTAGGTTGCCCCAGTTCCGGCGTCGTGCCGCCCGGCATTGGGCTGGAAGAGGCAGAAGGCGAGCGTCTCCGGCCGCGGGTCGCTCTGGTACGCGAAGTAAGGGTAAGGATTGATCATGAAGGGGCTTGCCGTATCGTCTAAGAAGGCCAGGACGCCCTTAAGCGCGGGGAGGACGTCGGCGTGAAAGGCGCCGGAGGAAGGCGGCTCGGAGCTGGCGAGTACCGACATGATGTTGACGGTCGAAACCTTGATGCCGGCGGCGGAGGCGGCGGCGAGGGCGGTGCGTAGGTTCTGCATCGCCGGAAGGAGCTGAGCCGCGAGCGCTGAGTCGCCGGAGCTGAAGGCCTCGTTTCCGACGGCGACGAGGGAGATAGAGGTGGCAGGGTGGAAGGGGAGAACGTTGGCAGAGACCCAGTTGGCGGCGGCCATTGGGTCGGAGGCCAGGGCGGGGATGTCACCATTCGAGGCTCCGATGACGACGGAGATGCCAGTGCCGGCGAGCGCGCGGAGAATATTTGGGTCCGCGCCGTAGAGGCGGACCTTGGAGATGGTGGTCGATTGGAGGAGCTGCGCCGTCGCCGGCGGCGGGGGAGATTGTCTGCCACCTCGCCGTAGTTAACTCCGATAAACGACTGCGACTCTACAATTCCATCATTAATCCGTCAAATTTGCATCGGAAATCAAACTTTCTACTCCACATACAAGCTCTCGAACTCTATACACCACAAAACTACTCGAAATCCAGATTAAAACCCGCCAATCACTGGAAGAAGCAATCGAAAAAAACGCGATTTTGAACATTAAAAAACTTGAAATTGCAAAACAGCAGCACAAAGATCTCAACTTTTTGCCTAAAAAGACACATCGCAGCTTTGGATCGAAAAGACACAGAACTCACGGGAGAAAGGGAGAGCGAAAAAGAGCGCAGCAGCGATCACGAGGCATATGGAAATCCGGGAAGCCATGGCGAAGAAAGCTGAGAGAGCTCTACTGAAATGGGTAAAGAATCTTCATGATTTACCAATCATATGACAGAAAACAAAGAATGATGTGGAGGATGATGGAGGAGGAGAAGCAAGGTACCAGATCCCTGAACAGTGAGTTCCAAAATCTACCAATCATATCTTATATAGTAAATGATGCGAAAGATGAAGAACAAGAAAGGCTTGCAAAAAAATTACTTGGGATTTCCAAACTAGTTTTGCACAAATCTGTCAAAATGAAAGATTGTTCACGATATTGCATAAGTTTCTGAAAAATAATTAAAACTTTGCCCTACAGTGAAACTCCTCTCTGCACTGAAACTATCAACTGAATTAAGATAGAAGATTTCACTATCCAACTACAGAATCAGACAGTGGCTGCAACAAGAATTTTTCTTCAGCGTGAGGAATGCTTACTGCCCTAAATTTGTGCCTAACTTGTATCGCATCCAAAGTTTGAAGCATGACATGCAAGGTACTAGATGCTGCAATGGTTGTGTGAATTATTCGTATTCAAAAAAACCGCCTTCGGAAACTTCTACTTGTAGCTTGGTATGTGCAAAAAAGCAAACCGACGCCGATTCCGACACCGATACAAACACCAATGCTGATGCCAACTCCAACCTTGACACCTTCATAAAACCATGAGAGATTGCCATCGTCGTCCATGTAATCTGCACTGGGTTGCAAATTGTAATAGTCCATGTCTGTGTTATTTCCAGAGTTGCTGTCTCCGTATCGTAAACCCTGTTGCAAGATAAATGTCAAAGAGAGTGATCAGAAATAGGCAATTCAGCACCTCAGCACATGGAGGATAAGAATCATTAGTTTTGCAAACATGATTTGATGACGACGATAATCATATTCTCAATAAGCTAAAAGATAAAACAAGCACATAGACTCCAAGAACTGCTAAGATGACTTATATTACATATCATTTTAATTCAATAAAATCAATGCTGACAGCTTATTTGGCATCCTCTGATTCAAGAATAAGATCCCTGCCATAATCATGTGAGAATGGCTTAGTATGTCAATACATATTGATGAGGTCCTGTGTAAATCTTTTTTTCATGTTCTGTCAACTCTCCATAACATAATTAGTTAGTTGTTGAATCTAATTTAAGAAAGAATATAGCGTTCTAGTGAAATTAACACAAACTAGAGAAATTTGGTATCTCAATGTTCTAAAAGTAGTAATATTTATATTTGTCTCACTGAATAGTTAACAAAAGACCACCAAGAAAAATACACCAGAGAACACCCTCAGTTAATCAAACAGAAAAAAACCATGCTGCATGATGCAAAGTAAATAAGACAGTGACAACACAGTGTCATGGAAAGGACGATAAATTTGTTGGACTTCATGCAATTCTTTAACATAGTTTGATGACAACGATAAATCATATTTTCAATAAGCTAAGAGATAAAACAAGCACGTAGACTCCAAGAGAAACTGCAAAAATGACTTCGTATGGAAGCAGAGCCAACATATATATCATTCTAATTTAATAAAATCAATGTTAACAGCTTATCTGACATCCTCTGGTTCGAGAATAAGATCCTTGCCATAATCATATGAGAATGGCATAGTATGTCAATACATATTGATGAAGTCCTGTGTAGATCTTTTTTTCATGTTCTGTCAACTCTCCATTACATAGTTAGTTATTTGTTGAATCTAATTTAAGAAAGAACATTGTGTTCTAGTGAAATTAACACAAACTAGAGAAATTTACCTGTGAGACATCTTTGAATGGTAAATCTTTCTTTCCATCTGTGGAGCTGTCATCGGGGTTTGAATTATGCATTAGCTTATTTCGGAGTTTGGCTCTGCCAGAAAGTTTAATAGTCTTAGTCAAGATAATGAGAGACCCTGATGAGCACCCAGCAACATAAACCTCAATTAGAGGTGCAATTGCAGAAGATTCTGAACTCTTAGTCTTATCCAAAAAGCGAAAGGCAGCTGAAGGAACAATCGGGCATTTGATGCCCCACTCGCTTTTATTTTTCTTCGCTTCGGCACTGAAACCATTATCTCCTAGCTCCAACACTCCAGTAAGCAACATATCATCTCCTTCCCAAACATCAAACTTAACACTTCCAGTCATTCTTATGCAATCTGTCCCTACAAAAGTAGCTTCTTCTGATTTCTTATCCATCCTATTTCTTCTAAGCACGCAGGAAACACAGCCTGAGTAAATACCACTTCTTCTTCCATTAACTTCCAAAATGGTATCTGGAGCCAAGGAGGTGTGCTTGATAGTGAGATGCTCAGGTGTTGATTCGTCACCCTCGTAATTGCTCAATCTCACATAGAAGACTTTCAAATCAAGCCAAGGTGATGACTTGCAAAGGTAAAGAGGGTGGATGATGATGTTCCTATTATCCCCATTCCTATGGAACTTGAGCAACTTGTGGGCAGAACCCATGTCAAAAGTGAGCTTTCCCCCCTATATTATTCTTGTATTTCCAATTAATAACCACAATTTTGTCAACGATAGGAAGATGAGCTCAGTAGATTTGATGCTTCTTCATCTGGTTATTCAAATAGTAGAAAAAATTGATAAAACTGCAGATTTAAACAACAACCTCGAGCAATAAAATATCTAAATCAAAAGGCATTAAATTAAAAATAAAGAACATTCAGTATCAGAAAAAACTTCTTTTTTTTTCATATGATCTCTCAATTACACACATACCAGAAAGATAAAAACCAAAGAGCAAAGAAGGATGAACGAATTGGTGTTTTGTATTCACTTAATTTTAGCTTCTGCACATTGTCAATATTTATAGAGAAAGGAAATGAATATTAATGGTATCTACAAATCACAATATGAATAGTATCTACAAATAACATTAATCAAAATCCCTGATTTGTAGCTAGATAATATCAAATCATCTCTGATTTTGAGCTGATTGTGTGGGATTATCCTTAACACAGAATAATCAAAACAAAAGAGGATCGGGAGAAATAATTGATAAAACTGCAGATTTAAACAACAACCTCGAGCAATACTTACAGAGAAAATAAAGAACATTCAGATGAAAAGGCATTAAATTAAAAATAAAGAACATTCAGTATTAGAAAAAACTCTTTTTTTTCCGACACATACCAGAGATAAAAACAAAAGAGTAAAGCGAGGATGAGCGCATTGGTGTTTTGTATTCACTTAATTTTAGCTTCTGTACATTGTCGATACTTATGGAGAAAGAAAATGAATATAAATGGTATCTACAAATCACAATATAAATGGAATATACAAATCACAATAAATCAAAATCCCTGATTTGTAGCTAGATAATATCAAATCAATTCATCCCTTACTTTGAGCTGATTGTTTGCGGTATTATCCTTGACACAGAATAATCAAAACAAAAGAGGATGGGGAGTATAAATCAAGTAAATCATGCCTAAAAAGGCAAAGAAAGAGATTGAGGGCATCTTATACTCATCAAGCTGGGAAGATGCGCTGATCTCAGCACTGTTATTCCCCGAATGGACCAAAAGCAAAAGACAACAACAATAATAATTGTTTAGGAAAGTGTTTAATTTCGTTCACTTTCGTGACACTTTAGAAACATGTCATTAGCTTCGTGTTATAGAAAGTTAAAAACAAAAAGTCTCTGGCACCAACGAATCAAATAAGAAAAAGTAAAGCAAAAACTCAACAATCTCAACCCTCAAACAAAAATAGCCAAGAAAATCAACCAACCTTGCCAGTGTGACCCTGCAAGATCCTGCAGCAAACGAGATCTGTGGGGCTGAAACTAATTGCCGATCTCCCTTGGCTCCTAGCATAGCCAGCCACTGAAGCATGCACACAAGCGTAAGCCTATAGGGCTATTCATATCACAAGCAATAAAACCGGAGAAACACAAAAAGAGAGGAATCACACCGTCAGTATCGAGAAGCAATTGCCTCCTCTGCTTCAATCGCTCCCTCAGAGAGTTTATCGTAGCCGTTGCAGCTGAGTGCCGCTGCTTCTGCTCCGCGACCGACATCGACGGAAAACCAAAATGAAGAAAGGGAATCCAGAGCCTCCTATAATGCTTAACCTTCCCTGAGCTCGATCGGCGCCCTAATCGCCTGTTTCAGTAGTCAAATTCGCGCCTTGGAGGAGCAGGCCGCCAGAATCGACCGCGCCAGAAGCGGAGAACGGGAAGAAAAGGACAGAGTGGCTCTGACGTCAACGAACCACTAGATTCAAATTTCGAAGTCGACGGGGCGCAGTGGTGACGTTTTCTGTGGGCCGTGCGTCGCGAGCCGCAGCTACTATCCTATGCGAAAGATGAGATACCGGCGCAGGGATGACATTCGGTTCGTATTTAGATCGGATTGTAAATCCTCCAACCTAATACTCATCAAAAATAATATAAGGTATTCATTTTCATATTCATAGATATTAAAAAATTAGATATCTTTTGTATTAATAATTTTATTTTTTTCGTCCAATTATCACTCAACCATATATTAAAATTAATATCATATTAACTATATATATAATTAGAAAATTAAACATATATAACTTACTTTAAATATAAAAATAATAATTATATATATATATATATATATATATATATATATATAATTGGTATTCGAGTAGGATTTTGGATATCGATATTTTTTTATATTTTTTCCATTCGAATCCAATATTAAATTATCAATCGATTAAGATGAAATTGTCATCTCTTGTGTTTTGGAACTGAGTCTTAAAACGTTTAATTTGGTTCACTTTGTAAAAAAACCCCAATAAAAAAATCAAATTATATGAGTTCATTGTGAGAGATATACACACTAAATAATACTTTGTATTGTAAAAATTTATCTCCATAAATAATTTTAATAAAACTTCTTCCTGTTCTTAAAAATAAATGTTATAATTTTTATGATATTCCAAACAACTTTTACATCAAACAATTGTAAATCTAGATGATGCGGCTCAAGGGTCCATGCCTAGGATATCAATTTGATTGAGCCCTAATTTATAATATTTTAATATTAATAAAAGATCACTCTTAATTTTAAATTGTCTTTAAAAATGTCTATTTTTATTTTATTTTTTATAGATTTTTTAAAATTGTATTATTTATTTTTTTAAAATGACTTCTCTTTTTTCATATTGATTATGAAAAAAGAAATCTTCTATGTATTTTTTTTTATTATTCTCTTACTTAGAATGTCTCCCTATGTTATAATCTTATTCTCAAAAAGTCTTTGTATCTCATCATGATAAATTTATGGAGCATGTTTCTCCATTTGCTAACATCTCCTCCTTGGGTTCCACACTAATAGTCACTGACTCTGAGCTTTCTACTGCACCAGTCCTCTCATGGGACCCTCCGATACCAGTGCAGCAACCTGCCATAAGTTGTAATCGCCCGCAGCTGACTCTTTCACTACCGCCATCATCGTCATCCACGTTGCCTGGTGGTGCCCAATCTTTTAGCCCATCGCCTCCCTCTTCCCCTCACACTTCCCAAAACCAACATTCCATGCAAACTCGCTCTAAACATACCATCAACAAATCCAACATAAAATATATCCTTCATACTAGCCTTTCACAACCTTGTGAACCATCATCTGTCACGCAGGCGCTCAAAGATCTGAACTTGGTAAAGGTCATGTACAAAGAGTATGATGCTCTTCTTGGTAATCAGCCTTGGACTCTTGTCTCGGCTTCACCATATCAGAATCTTGTGGGTAACACGTGGGCATTTCACATTAAGCGTAATCCTGATGGCTCTGTTGATCAATATAAGGCTTTTCTTATTGCCAAGGGCTTTCATCAGCATCCTGGTGTTGACTTTTATGATACATTTAGCCATGTTATTAACTCAATAATCATTCGTATTGTTCTTAGTCTGATTGTAAATTGGGGATGGTGTCTTCACCAACTTGATGTCAACAATGCGTTTCTCAATGGACATCTTACAGAGGAGGTTTATATGCCACAATCTTCGAGTATGCGCAATGCTAAATTTCTAGATCATGTGTGTTGTTTGCATAAGGCGTTTTATGACTTGAAGTAGGCTCCGTGCGCTTAGTATTCGGAGCTTCACAACTTTTTATTCTCTCTTGGCTTTATCGCCTCCCTGGTTGATACCTCTTTATTTGTTTATCATCGGAATAGTACTATTATCTATTTCCTTGTATACGCAGATGATTTAATCATTATAGGTAATGCTACTTCTGTTGTTGATGACATAATTGTTAATATTAGCCCTAGAGCCAATAATGTGATGATTGACTAGAGAATATTTTGTATCATATTCTATTAATAAAGATAGTTTTAGTTATTATATTTTCTTCATAATTGTATCCAATGTGTAAGTATAATAATGTTCTTAGATAGTAGGTTCTAATCTACATTATATCAATTAGTTGAATTGATAGTGAGATAATGTAGAGAACACTACTCTTAACTATTCTTAGTCAAGTATTAATATTCAAGGATAATATTAATGTATTGAGACTAACATGTAGGTCAATTAATGACTTGATCTCACAAATCATAGATATGAGATATCAAGTTGACACATGGGTATACATTAGAGAATATATACTGAATTGATCTGCCATGAGAAAGTGGATCGTTATATAAGTGTCATAAACATTCTCACGTAACTATTAGTATGAATAGTACTTAGACTTAAAGTCACTACGGTTCTTTACATTAGGAGTTATGTACTTTAATATCGTCAAAAGTTACTCGTAACAGGGTGGACTATAAAGACGATTACTGGATATGTAACAAATTATGCGGAGGGATGTGAGGAAGGTAAATGGGATCAATCTCTCCTATATGACGGAGTGATATCTGTGGGTCCCTTGATCGAGTAGGACTACTAAAATGCATGACTATGTTTAAATGAGTCAATATGAGATATTGAACTTATTTAGTTAAGTGAGTCTACTTGGGGATTAAGAAACACAGATATTAATTAGAGGATGACATGGTCTATATCTTATTGATTAATCGATATCGAGGATAGAAGGACAAAATCATACATTATAATAGACATGGAAAGATTTTATCGGATCTCGACATTTTCGACACTTGGGTAGCAATAATCCATTGTTAGATGTCGTTCATTGTTTAAATATCTAAAGTGGTTTAGATACATTGACAACGTTACGAGAATATATTGGGTCACACACAAAGGACATAATATTTCGAAGATAAATTGAATTTAGTTAAACTAAATTCTGATTCAAAAATTGGATAATGTCTCGGACACATCGTTTCGTGGAAATATTCCAAGTAGCGCACGGTTGCATGCTTTTTGATAGAGGTCAAATATCGCATCATAACTTCTGCGACATCAGAGCTTTAATGGATTAAGTCACTTTTGACAGAACTGTTTCTTCTGGTTATGAAGCCTATTATGCATTTCATCGATAATTTAGGTGTCACCTATCTTTCGGCTAATCCTATTTTTCACTTTCAAATGAAAAATCTGCTATTGACTATCATTTTATTCATAATATGATACAATCCTATGAACTGTGAGTTACTCATATTTCTATTGTCAATCAATTAGTTGATGTACTCACCAAGTCACTTTCTCGACCTCGACTATTAACTGTCATCTCTGGAACACTATCTTGCACACGGGATCCTCTGTCCCGAGATTCTCTCTGTCCCCGTGTCCCAACTCGCAGACAATGGTCGTGAGTCCTCCGATCGTCAATCGGACACCATCATTATTCTCTGATCGTTGTCCCGAATCAAACGATATCCTGGGAGATCAGTGAATCAGTCGAGATCGTCGCAATTGCGATTTCGCCGTATTCGACGGTGAATCCGACGAGATCGCAATTGCGACGATCCCCGACGGGTCCATCGTACCCCTAGGGTATAGTTTTGTTCGGGGCGGCGATCGGAGGCCGCTGGTGGTGTCCGATCCGTCGCTTACTTGCCTACCAGGATTCATAAACTTTAGTACTTAGCCTGAAGGTCTAGAGTTCGAATACTGGGGAAGGCAAAAATCCACTGGCCAGGGGTGGGAAGTTCTTGTGAGTAATGACACGGTCGACGGTCGACGACCAAAGGGGTCAGGTTGTTAGGCCGCCAAAAATGGAATTTGGCCGCCCAAAGGGCCGAGGGGGCGGGTCGACGGGCCGGGTCGTTACAATAAAAAGGCGTCTTTTATTGTAACGACACGACCCCTCAACCTCTTTGGCGGCCAAATCAACATTTGGCGGCCCAACAACCTGACGGCTAAATCAACATTTGGTGGCCCAACAACCTGGCCCCTTATGTTGTCGACCAACAACCGATGTCGACGACTATCGACCGTGTCGTTACTCACTAGGACTTTCCACCCCTAGCCAGTGGATTTTTGTCTTCCTCAGGATTCGAACTTTAGACCTCCAGGCTAAGTACTAGAGTTTTTGAATCTTGATAGCCAAGTGAGATATCAAAAATTGTCACGCCCCTAGAGGTTTATGCTTCCATGAAAATCGGGGAACATCTCCCCTGTACGGCAGACATGTTGGGACATAAATACATAACACTCTCATCATAGAAGATGACTCAGTCATCATAACAACAAATAAAACATCACCACGCAATTTATATTAACATAAAAGATAACGGGTGGCTCAGCCACCTTAAACATAAAAGAACTACAATCCAAAGAGAACACAAAAGTCTCTGATAACGACAAAACCCGATAATGAATAAAATGCAACTTCAAGTACTGAAAACAAACAACTAAACCAAATACGGAAAAATAACTCAACTCAACACTGGGGACTGGCAACTGGATCGTCTCCTGGCTACAAGAAATACGTCTACCTGCTATCTGAAACAAAAAGAGAAAGCAGGGGTGGTGAGTCCGGGTGGACTCTGCGAGTATATGAGTAGACAATAAGCATGACATAATAAAGGATAACTAAGTAGAGAATCAATATAGTCCAGTCCATAAGAAATATAAGAATACTTAATCATGCATAACATATGTAAAACGACATGATATAAAATCCGAATAACAATTAAGCATGTATAAAACAACACAACAATAATAAAACCAAGATATACATGCATGTCAATCAAGTGCAACAACCATAACTCATATAAATGCAATAATCACAGGAAAATACATAAACGAAATACGTATGCACATGATGCAATGACATGTGTCACCCCTGACGCCAGTCAATCCGTCAACACATCCCATCTGTGTGACCGAGTGGGTAGGGTTGTGACAACTGTACGCACTCCAACAACAAATACTACAGAAGGTGTGGTTGAGTGGATAGGATGCTGGAGAGCCAACTACTCCAAAAAAACCCCGATACTTAGGGGAGCCACCAATAGCTCTAATATCCCTCGAAAACAACGGTGAGGGTGAGCCACCAACAACTCTAATATCTCTCGAAAACAACAGTGAGGGTGTCACTGTTTACCTACAACTACAACATGTGTGGCATAACAAGACAGTTGCTTGCACTCTAACAACTACCACGACAACAAGTGGTTGAGTGAATCGAGCAACAAAATGACTAACGACGCTTAACCATATGGAAGCCCAACAGTCGTTAGTATGCAACGTGCAGATATGATGCATGCTACGAGATGCACGAACAACCGGAGAAACAATGATGCAACCAAAATCCAACAAGTAAACGATGCATCAATACATCCAACCAGAAATCGAAAACCAACGATTATGCACCTACACTACTAGGTAGGGTATTTCTAATGCCAAATAAACCTATCTGTGTTTAGTGGACTTCTAAGTACTCGCGTACAAGCGACACTTTACAGAACAGAAAACCAACAGAGGACTGTACAGATACGAATTTAGAATACTCGAAGATCAACGAAGAATAAGTATCAACGGCGATGTTAAAATATCAAACAACAAAGAATAAGGTCAAGCAACCTATAAGACATAAAATAGTCATGCTTTAAGGTAAAAGAAACTACTCGAGTACAGAGGAGAAGTACCCGCCTTTATTATAGAAGTTTGTGAACGAATAGAGCCTCCCACGATCGACGACGTGAGTCCAAGGTCAAGGTCCTGTATCAAGGACTAAATTTAGCTATTTATAAAATTAACAACTTAGCTAAACGAAATATGATTAGGATGAATCATAATTATAATACCTATTCAACTAAATTCCAAACAACTATGAGACCCAATTTACAAGATTAGATGTTTAGGTCTCATCCCCCATTTGAACTCAAAGAATTACTTTAATACCAGTTAAATCCTCAACCATAATAAGCATAATATAATTTCTACTGCCCCACGATAAATTACTCAAAACTTAACCTGTAATCACCCTTCTCCACTTCAAACCAAACCTAGGAACAGTAGCTAAATAAAATCAACACTCCCACCTCAATTTGTAACCTAAAGCAATGAGAGAACATGATCAAAGGAGCAAACCTAAAACAGATCAACAACCCACTGTTGAAACATCTTCCCTCCAAACCTGATCAAAAACCTAAAATCGAAATTAACAGGAGCTACTCAATGAATTAACTTCCAACCAACAACAGACCTTCAAATTCAAGTATTGGCACAATCCCCAAATCTTCCCTACCGAAACCCACAGAACAACACCAAAACCCAAACCACGAACAGAAACCCAAGTCTCCAAAACAGGGTAAAACCTCAACCATCCGAAACAACAAACATCCTCCTAATCCAACAACTCACGACAAGTCACCCAAAATCACAACATAGAACAAGTTCAAAATTCATCACTATCAAAACCAACATCTCCTTACTTGCTTGGTGGCCGATGCACGCAACAGGGAGGAGGAAGGTCGGCACCCTCGGCGCTGCTCCCGTGAGAGAAGCGAACCACACGGAATCGAGAGGAAAAAGGAGTACAACGATTAGGGCTTGCGATCGGAAGGTTTGCGGCAGCTTCGGCTAGGGTACACCGGAGAAAACATAAGAAGAAGAAGGGAAGGAGAAGAAGTCCTCGCCCGAGGGAGGAGAAGTAGAGGGGTTGTGCGGCATCGGGGCGAAACCGAAAGGAATCGGGAAAGAGAGAAGAAACTGATTCGGGAGGGCATTTGTTAGGGTTTTATAATTGTTTTAGCATTTTGCAAATAAACCCTCCTATTTGAGTTATTCACAACTAAGTCTTTATTTTGCAAAGAGACCCTTTAAAGTTTGGTATTTAACATCGGAGGACTCGTCGGCCATCGCCGACGAGTTAGGACACGAGGACAGAGAGAATCTCGGGACAGAAGATTTGTTTGGGGGCGGCGGTCGGCTTGTGCTTGAGATCCTCGTCGTAAAGCGTGAAGATGTCAGTGTCCACTGACTTCTTCGGTGCCGCTGGCGTTTCGGCGAGGGAACACAGGTGCGCCACCAGGCCGCCATTGTAAGCCTGAGCGTTCTCCATAGTCGCCCCTCTTCCCTAGCGTCTCCCTTGTATGGCCAACCCATCTCCACCACCAAAATCTCCACCCACGGGAATCCCGTCACTGCATCCACCTGCGGGTCGAACATGTTCATGTAGGTCACCCCCGATCCGGCATCATGCCACCTGGCGTTGGGCTAGAAAAGGCAGAAGGCGAGCGTCTCCGGCAAGGGGTCACTATGGTACACGAAATAAGGGTAAGGATTGATGATGAAGGGGCTCGCCGTATCATCTAAGAAGGCGATCACTCCCTTAAGCGCGAGGAGGGTGTCGGCATGAAAGGCACCAAAAGAAGGCAGCTCAGAGTTGGCGAGTACCAAGATGTTGACGGTTGAAACCTAGATGAAGGCGATGGAGGCGGCGGCGAGGGCGGTGCGGAGGCTCTGCATCGCCGGAAGGAGTTGAGCGGCGAGCGCTGAGTCGCCGGAGCTGAAGGCCTCGTTTCCGACGGCGACGAGGGAGATGGAGGTGGCAGGGAGGACGTTGGCGAAGACCCAGTTGGCGGCGGCCATTGGGTCGGAGCCCAGGACGGGGATGCCGCCATTGGAGGCGCCGATGACAACGAAGATGCCAGTGCCGCCGAGCGCGCAGAGAATATTCGGGTCCGCACCGCAGAGGCGGACCTTGGAGATGGTGGTCGACTGGAGGAGCTGCGCCGTCGTTGGCGGCGACGGGAGATTGTCTGCCAACTCCGATAAACGACTGCGACTCTACAATTTCATCATTAATCCATCAAATTTGTATCAGAAATCAAACTTTCTACTCCACCTGCAATCTCTCGAACTCAAAATCACAAGAAAACTACTCGGAATCCCGATTAAAACCTGATTTGTACCGCCTGCAACTGCAATCACCGGAAGAAGCTATCGAAAAAACGCGTTTTTGAAGATTAAAAAACTTGAAATTGCAAAACAGCAGCTCAAAGATCTCAACTTTTTGCCTAAAAAACATATCGCAGCTTTTGATCGAAAAGCCGAAACTCACGGGAGAAAGGGAGAGCGAGAAAGAGCGCAGCAGCGATCACGAGGCATATGGAAATCCGGGAAGCCACGGCGAAGAAAGCTGAGAGCTCTTTCGCCGCTATAAGGAAGAAAGCTGAGATCTCTATTAAAATGGGTAAAGAATCTTCACTATTTACCAATCATAACCGAGAAAAAAAGAATGAAGTGGAGGACGAAGGAGGAGAAGCAACGTACCAGATCCCTGAACAGCGATTTCCAAAATCTACCAATCATAGCTTATAGTAAACGAAGGGAAAGATGAAGAACAAGAAAGGCTTGCAAAAGAGTACTTTTTGTACTTACTACAATCTGGAAATAGATTGATTTATGGATACAGCAAAAACTTTACCAAACTAGTTTAGCACAAATCTGTCAAAATGAAAGATTGTTCACCATATTGCATAATTTAAGTTTCTGAAAAATAATAAGAATCTAAAACTCTGCCCTAAAGTGAAACTCCTCTATGCCCTGAAACTAACTGAATAAAGATAGAAGATTTCAGTATCCAACTAAAGAATCAGACAATGGCAGCAACAAGAATTTTTCTTCGGCGTGAGGAATGCTTACTGCCCTAAATTTGTACCTTACTTGTATCACATCCAAAGTTTGAAGCATGATTTGCAAGGTTCTAGGTGGCAAAGGTTGTGTCAATTATTCGTATTCAAAAAAACCGCCTTCGGAAGCTTCTACTTGTAGCTTGGTATGTGCGAAAAAGCAAACCGACACCGATTCCGACACCAATACAAACACCAACGCTGATCCCAACTCCAACCTTGACACCTTCATTAAACCATGAGAGATCGCCATCGTCGTCCACGTAATCAGCACTGGGTTGCAAATTGTCATAGTCCATGTCTGTGTTATTCTCAGATCTGCTGTCTCCGTATCGTAAACCCTGTTGCAAGTTAAATGTCAAAGAGAGTGATCAGAAATATGCAATTCAGCATCTCAGCACATGGAGGATATGAATCATTAGTTGCACAAACATGGTTTGATGACAACGATAATCATATTCTCAATAAGCTAAACGATAAAACAAGCAGAAAGACTCCAAGAACTGCCAAAATGACTTATATAACATATCATTTTAATTCAATCAAATCAATGTTAACAGTTTATTTGACATCCTCTGATTCAAGAATAAGATCCCTGCCATAATCATGTGAGAATGGCATAGTATGTCAATACATATTGATGAAGTCCTGTGTAAATCTCTTTTTCATGATCTGTCAACTCTCCATAACATAATTAGTTAGTTGTTGAATCTAATTTAAGAAAGAACATAGCGTTCTAGTGAAATTAAGACAAACTAGAGAAATTTAGTATCTCAATGTTCTAAAAGTAGTCATATTTATATTTGTCTAGCTGAATAGTTAACAAAAGACCACCAAGAAAAATACACCATAGAACACCCTCAGTTAATCAAACAGAAAAAAACCATGCTGCATGGTGCAAAGTAAATAAGATAGCAATCACACAGTATCATGTAAAGATGCTTCATGCAATTCGTTAACATGGTTTGATGAAGACGAAAAATCATATTTTCAATAAGCCAAGAGACAAATAGCACATAGACTCCTAAAACTGCAAAAATGACTATATGGAAACAGAGCCAACATATAAACCCTTTTAATTCAATAAAATCAATGTTAACAGCTTATCTGGCATCCTCTAATTCGAGAATAAGATCCCTGCCATTATCATGTGAGAATGGCATAGTATGTCAATACATATTGATGATGTCTTTCGTAGATCAGTTTTTTTTCATGTTCTGTCGACTCTACATGACATAATTAGTTACTTGCTGAATCTAATTTAAGAAAGAACATTGTGTTCTAGTGAAATTAACACAAACTAGAGAAATTTAGTATTTCAATGTTCTAAAAGTAGTAATATTTATATTAGTCCAACTGAATAGTAAACAAAAGACCACCAAGAAAAATACGACATAGAACACAGTTAATCAAACAGAAAAAAAAAACATGCTGCATGATGCAAAGCAAATAAGACAGCAACAACACAGTTGGTATCATGGAAGGATGATAAATTTGTTGGACTTCATGTGTGGACTATTGTTTACGTTACCTGTGAGACATCTTTGAATATTAAATCTTTCTTTGCATCTGTGGAGCTGTCATCAGGGATTGAATTTCGCATTAGCTTACTTCGGTGTTTGGTTCTGCCAGAAAGTTTCATAGTCTTAGTCAAGATAATGGGAGACCCTGATGAACACCCAGCAACGTAAACCTCAATTAGAGGTGCAACTGCAGAAGATTCCAAACTCTTAGTCTTTTCCAAAAAGCGAAAGGCAGCTGAAGGAACAATGTGGCATTTGATGCCCCACTTGCTTTTATTTTTCTTTGTTTCAGCACTGAAACCATTACTATCTCCTAGCTCCAACACTCCACTAAGCAACATATCATCTCCCTCCCAAACATCAAACCTAACACTTCCAGTCATCCTTATGCAATCTGTCCCGACAAAAGTAGCTTCTTCTGACATCTTATCCATCCTATCTCTTCTAAGCAAGCAGGAAACACAATCTGAGTAAATACCACTTCTTCTTCCATTAACTTCCAAAATGGTATCTGGAGTCAAGGAGGTGTGCTTGATAGTGAGATGCTCAGGTGTTGATTCATCAACCTCGTAATTGCTCAATCTCACATAGAAGACTTTCAAATCAAGCCAAGGTGAAGACTTGGGAAGGTAGAGAGGGTGGATGATGATGTTCCTATTATCCTCATTCCTATGGAACTTGGGCAACTTGTGGGCAGAATCCATGTCGGAAGTGAGCTTTTCCCCCTATATTATTCTTGTATTTCCAATTAATAACCACATTTTTGTCATCGATAGGAAGACAAACTCAGTAGATTTGACGCTTCTTCGTCTGATTATTCAAACAGTAGAAATAATTGATAAAACTGCAGATATAAACAACAACCTCGAGCAATCAAATATCTAAATCAAAAGGCATAAAATTAAAAATTAAGAACATTCAGTATTAGAAAAAACAATTTTTTTCCAACACACATACCAGAGATAAAAAAAACCAAAGAGTAGAGAGAGGATGAACGAATGGGTGTTTTGTATTCGCTTACTTTTAGCTTCTGTACATTGTCAATACTTATAGAGAAAGAAAATGAATATAAATGGTATCTACAAATTACAATATAAACGGTATCAATAGCAAATCACAATATAAATGGAATTTACAAATCACACTAAATCAAAATCCCTGATTTGTAGCTATATAATATCAAATTATATCATCCCTGATTTTGAGCTGATTGTGTGGGATTATCCTTGACACAGAATAATCAAAACAAAAGAGGATCGAGAGTAGAAATCAAGTGAAGCATGTCTAATAAGGCAAAACAAAGAAATCGAGGGCATCTGATACTCATCCAGCTGGGAAGATGCGCTGATCTCACCACTGTTATTCCCCGAATGGACCAAAATCAAAAGACAATCACCAATAAAAATTGCAAATCTTCGTTAAATTACAAAAGAAAGGCAACAAAATCCAAAAAGGAAACTGTGACAAAAAGGGCAAATTATAGAGGAGCAGACGGAAAAACTAATACTTTGTGATTCGAACGAAATCAAAAAGTTTTCTCAACAAATCATGGGCATAGGAAACCGAGGTTACCAGCAAGGCAACCAATCTCTCCGCCTGAGTCCTAATTGCGCTCGAGGATCATCCACGCGAGGTTTTGAGCAGACCGACCAAGCAATTGATTGGGGCCGCAAGACCACAGATTTTTCTTCCAAGCGGATGGAGGAAGAGCAGGGAAAGCGACGGCTACCGATGGAGGCAAATCGAGGACGAGGAGTTGGCGGATTTGCCGACGTCGGCTTCTCGCTGTGGATAGATATCGACGACAAAAATCGCGTTTTTCTGATTTATTTATTCTTCACGACGATAAAGGAGCGTCACCTCCCGGCCGGCCCAGCGTAGTGTTCATAATTTAGGCCGCGTATTTTTAAGCCGGACCGGTAGATGAACCGGCGCACGCATTGATCATGGTTTGACCGGACCATGAATTTTTTTTAAAAAAAAAAATCAAATTGGGAAAATAAATGGGGAAAAAAATCTATAAAACTCTTATTTTTATTATCATTAAAAGAAAATATTAAGAGTGGTTCATCTAAAATTATTCATTTTACCCAAGCGCCGTACCTAAGATTTTGATGACCTATATCGAGCTTAAAAAAAAAAAGACTCTATTATAAGTTTTTACTGTTATTTTAGTTAAAAAATTATCCACACTTTAAAATATGATCCTCCTTTCACCGCGTGATCAAAATATAGAATAAAATAAAGAGTTAATAACATGAATATTTTGAAATATAATAAAAAATAAATATTACCAATAATACAATACGTCTTGCTTTGATTTTAGATAAAAAATATAATATATATTATTGTCATTTTTAGCCCGCCTATAACATGCAAAGTAGAATATGAAATTAAATAACATTTAATATCATAAAAGATAATCAAATAAAAAAAGATGAATACTATCAATAATCATTTAAACTTCCCTTATTATTTTAACTTAAAAAAATCAATTAAGTTTATATAATCAAGATGTTCAACTATTTTTTCAATAGACAGCATTTCCAATTCATTTAATTTTTCTTGTGACATGGTTTGATCGCAAATATGCTTTAATTAACTTCAACTTGGAAAATCTCCTTTCTATAGATGTCAATGTAACTATTATAGCCAACAAAATTCTATAGGCCACATGAGTATTTGAATAATAGTCATCTATATGTCTCAAATAATTTATAACATCTAAAGCTCTTTTTACTTCTACTGGTAAATATTACTTCAATATTGATAACTTCATATACAAATTATCTTTACCAATTTCTGACTTGCCATCATAATCTCAAAGCTTATTTGAGATTTTACAAGATTTCATTAGATTATCATCATTAGTAAACTTCAATGTCTCTCAATTGAATGAAAAGAAGAAGAAGAATAGAGCGAAGGGAAGAAGGAAGAAAATAAAGAGAGAAGGAAAAAGGAGAAGACGATGTCGTAAGGCGGTAGGGTGCTCCGTGAGGAGAGAAAAAACAGAAAGATAAGAGGGCGTTTGGTAGGTCTATTTTTCATTTTCATTTTTTTTTTGTAGAAAATGCGATTTTCTGGAAAACGTGTTTGGTTTGCATTTTCCAACCTTGTTTTTCAGAAAAAGATATAGCGTTTTCTGGAAAACTAGAAAATGAAAAAAAAGTCATTTTTCAGAAAATAAAAAAATGTGATTTTCTAGAAAATGAAAATAGAATATGGAACAAACCAAACGCCCCCTAATTTTCTCAAAAATACCCTAATTAATTTTAAATCAACTAAACTGATTTAACTCATGAACTTGATTCGGTTATACCTTAGCCAAATTAAGTTTAAATCAACCATAGTTTGAATCAATGTAATCTTTATTCCATATCTATTCGATGGATTTAGATCGGATGCAACCCAATTTCAATTCTACATTTGCATTTCGGATACGATGATTCAATTTGTTTATTTAATTTACAATCTAATATTTAACGAGCAATGATAGGAAGAGTGAAAATGGGAGAGTGAAAAACATAGTGAATGATGTGACATGACGTGACATGACACTTTGCATGCATACGTCCGATTATCGCTTGGACACCATCGACGGCCTTCGGCCGCCGCCCCGAATCAAACTATACCCTGGGGGCACGGTGAACCCATCGGAGATCGCTGCATGCAAGGTATCACGTCATTCACTATGCTTTTCATTCTCCCATTTTCACTCTCCCTATCACTTTTCATATTTAACAAAGTCTACAGCAAATTGAGAATTCTAAACCTATCTAATTTTTGGGCCCTTCTAGAAAATGGGTCTGAGGCGAGTGCCTCCTAGGCCTCACCTCATGTACGGGCCTGATTTTACTACTCATTCAATATTATTATAATAATTTAAGTTCAAAACTATTTCACTATTTTACATTATAACAGTTTTGATAATAATTACTATAATAATATTAAATCATCAATTGGATGATAAAAAAAAATACTAGGGGTCCATCCTTGAGCTCCCAAGTTGGATCCAATTTGATGTTTCAATGTCTAGATTAGAGGTGGAGCCAACTTCGATCTCCCTTTGTGCTCAAGTCCCCTTAGATCCGACTTTGGATATGATTCGATGGGTCGATCTCTAGGGTTCAACCCCAGCTCCCTCAACTTGGATCCGCTCACATCCTAGCGTCTAAATTAGAGATGGGACCGCCTTCAGCCGCCCCCAACCCCCCTTGGGTCCAACTTTGATCTAATTCAATAAGTTGATCATTAGGGCCCGACCGACCTTGGGTCCCTCAACTTGATTATCCAATTCAATGCATTTGCGCCTACATTCAATCTCCCTTATATTAAACCCTAAATTCGATTCGATGGTCTGACGTCTAGGTTATTGAATGACCTACCCGATCACAGATCAAACCCTAGTTGTAGATTGCTACAGAAGTTGATGTTGATTAGGATAGTAGCAGAGAGACAAAAATGAGCAAGTGGGGAGAGGAAATGGACGGCGCAAAAATCCAACATAAATCTATGACCACATCATCTCATGCCTCCCATAAAATCTAGGCCTTGAAGTGCATTGCATGTTCTATTCATTATTGTAACACTTTCCGCTTTCTAATTTCCCCTCTTCTTCCATCAATCCTTGTGGAGTAGAAATGAAGCCAAAGAGATACAAAGCTTATCCACCAACTCATTTCTACTTTAATCAAACTCCATTTAGTCATCCTTCTACTAACTACCAGAAAAAGGGAGAACAGATCTAGGTCGAATCGGAAAGAAAAGTTCGAACAAACAAACGATTGCGGAAGCATCCCTCCCACGAGTTGTTGTTGCTTTGTCGGAGCCAAAGAAAAGGAGAGACATGGACGTAGAATTCATTGGAGAATGATTGCCGAAGTGCTTTGATTAAGGTCATTGTCAATGGCTCCTATTAACGAAACTAGCCCGAAGGAGGTCTTCTTGCAAAGGTCTAATATAATCTCGATTGTTCACGACAATGAATATAAGTTTCATGAGGTTTTAAACTAGCTTGAAGAAGGCCTTTATGCAAAATCACATGAATGCTTCCTTAAATTTCCTTGTGATGGCTCTCTTCATCCTAAATTTTTACAAATAAACTATCAACAATAAGATTAAATAAAATTTATTAAAAAGGATAGATTTAAATGACATAAAAAACAAGATCTATATAACCGACCTCATGTTATACAAATGTGATGGCTCTCTTCATCTTAATTTTTTCCAGTGTCAACTGTGATGCAGTGTGGTCCTTCTTCTATGGTTCCTCAGGGTGAGCCCCCTGCCTTGGGCACATTAAAAACTTGCCCTCTTCTGTTTCACCACTTTTGAACTGGCAACCTCTGCCATGCCACTTCACTCTGCAACCTCAGCAACCTCTACTGTTTGTACATATAATACATGGGGAGACCCCACTGTTTTTTTAAGTGTACCTTTTTTTTTCATTATTTGACCACATTTGCCTCGCTATGGTTTCTTTTTATATAAATCAATGTTGTGGTTGATGTAAAGTTGTGACTTGTGAGGTAGAGAAAGAAGAAAGCGGTCTGAAGGTTTGAAGATCTCGTCATTGTTTTGTTGTTGTTGTTGTTTTTGGGTTTTAGACACTTGATTTGATTTCAGGTATATGTTAGATTTGTGAAGAAAATCTAGAAAGATTGGATTCTGAATTCTTGATTTGCTGGCATGGGCAAGAAGAAGGGTAAGAAGGCAATTGAGGGGGAGGAGTCATCTCGAAAGAGAGGCAGACCTCGCAAAGCAATCACAGGAGAAGATGTTGATGAAGAAGAAGCAGTGAAGGAAGAGTATGATGAGGAGGAAGAAGAAGAAGAAGAAGAAAGTGCAGAAGAATCCAATAAGAGGCGGAAGAAAAAGAAAACGAAAAAGAAAGAAGAAGAAGAAGAGGAGCAGAAGAAAGTAGTGGTTTCTTCCTCTGCTGCTGTGAAGAAGGATGAACCGAGGAAGAGGAGGAGAAAGAGTCGACAGCCTCATAAGAGTGCTTGATTTGATCAAATCAAGTTCTCATTCCATCCATCTCTTCTTCTGTCTGTTTCCATGGTTCTTCTCCATTTCGATAATGTTAGCGCAAATCTGGGTGACTTGTTTGTTTCTTTCTTCCACTTGTGCGAATCAGTTCCATCACTTACCTTAAACCTGTATCAGAAGTTAGTTCTTTTCCCCTATCAAATTTAGACAACTACTCAATGATTATTGACTAGGATTGTACATCAATTGTCAGTCTCCTGTTCATCTTTCAATGACATGTTGATTGTTACTCTAACCAGGAATGAAAGTGAACAGATCTATTCTGATGCACATTTTTTCCTAAATAAATTTTTTAGCAACACAACTAAAGCAGCATTTGCTAAAGTAGCCTCTGTGCAAAGTGATTAGCATAAAGTAGTTTTGAGTTATCTTGACTGTACTTTCCATGCCATCTGAACTGCTCATTCTAATATCTGATGCTAAAGAATTAAGACTTGCGTAAAAAGAATAGCTAAAAAAAATTTAGGAAGTCAATATGACCACATGATAACTTTGATAAGATATAGAGATAGAACAATCTAATGCAATTAAATTCAAAATAGGTAGCAATATGTCAATCCAACAGATGAAAGGATAAAAAAATGGATCTGAAGTTATTGAATTCTTCTTTAGACCGACATCTCTGGTGCATTTTAGACCCTTTGTTTGGCTGTCCAAAGTTAGCAGACATAGGTGAGGAGCATAAGGTGCTGATCCTCTTTCACCGGCTAACTTCGAGGAAGAATCACAACACAGTAAACATGCACCAGCAAGGATAAGAGCTAAAACTTTTTTCTTTTTTTCTTTCAAGTTTCAAGAACTGGGCATGTCTGCTCGAGGAGAGGAATCGTAAAAGAGGCGACATAAGAGACAACAACAACAACAAAGCCTTATCCCACTAGGTGGGGTCGGCTATATGGATCCTTTTACGCCATTGAGTTCTATCCCCTACTATATCATCATCTAGATTTAAATAAAATTTATCTTGTTTTATTGTTGCCAACCAAGTCTTTTTTGGTCTTCCTCTCCCTCTTTTAATGTGCGTATTTATCATAGTTTCACATCGTCTAACAGGGGCATTTATTGGTCTTCTAAGTACATGTCCGTACCATCTCAAACGTGTCTCCCGAAGTTTTTCTTCAATAGATGCAACTCCGACTTTCTCTCTAATACTCTCATTCCTTATTCTATCCATCCTCGTATGTCCACACATCCACCTTAACATCCTCATCTCTGCAACTTTCATCTTTTGCTCATGTGCTCGAGTCATAGCCCAACATTCAGCACCATATAACATAGCAGGTCTAACTGCCGTTTTGTAGAACTTCCCTTTAAGTTTTAGAGGTACTTTACGATCACATAAGACACCCGATGCTAATCTCCATTTCAACCATCCTGCTTGTATTCTATGTAAGACATCTCTCTCAATTCCTCCATCACTTTGCAAGAACGATCCTAAATACTTAAAGTTCTCGATTTTAGACAACTCATCATCTCCTATCTTAACAATTGTTTCACTACGTCTAGCATTGCTAAACTTAAATTCCATATATTCAGTCTTTACTCTACTAAGCCTAAAACCTTTCATTTCTAGAGTTTCCCGCCAAGATTCTAGTTTAGCATTTACTCCTTCACGTGTCTCATCTATCAAAACAATATCATCTGCAAACAACATGCACCATGGCACTGTATCTTGAATGTGCCTAGTGAGTTCATCCATGATTAGTGTAAAAAGATAGGGACTTAAAGCTGATCCTTGATGTAACCCTATCCTTATTGGAAATGCTTCAGTCAATCCACCTGAAGTCTTCACTCTAGTCGTTACATCTTCATACATATCTTTAATTAGGTCAATATATGTTACGCTAACGCCTCTCTTTTCTAGAATTCTCCATATAATTTCTCTTGGTACCCTATCATAAGCTTTTTCTAAATCAATAAATACCATGTGTAGATCTTTCTTTTGCTCCCGATATTTTTCAATTAATTGCCTAAGAAGATGTATAGCTTCTATTGTCGACCTTCCAGGCATGAACCCAAATTGATTTTCGGTTACCGTGGTCTCCTTCCTCAATCTTTTTTCTATTACTCTTTCCCAAAGTTTCATGGTATGACTCATTAATTTAATACCCCTATAGTTTGCACAATTTTGTATGTCTCCTTTGTTCTTATATAAGGGAACTAGACTACTTACCCTCCATTGATTAGGCATTTTTTTTGTTTTCAATATTAAATTAAATAATTTTGTAAGCCATTCAATACCTTTTTTCCCTAAACATTTCCATACCTCTATTGGGATATCATCCGGTCCCACGGCCTTTCCATTTTGCATCCCTTTCAAAGCTTGTTCTACTTCTGAAGTTTGAATTCTCCGATGAAAATTAAAATTTCTATACTCATTTGAAATACTTAAATTGCCTAAGTCAAGTTGGTCCCCTAAACTTTCATTAAAAAGTTGATGAAAGTAAATCTTCCACCGCTCTTTTATTTCGCTATCATTTACTAGTACTCTATCGCATTCATCTTTAATACATCTTATTTGACTAAGGTCTCTTGTTTTCCTTTCTCTTGCTTTAGCTATTTTATAAATGTCTCTTTCCCCTTCTTTTGTATCTAAATTTTGATATAATCGTTCAAAAGTTTTATTTTTTACTTCATTCACTGCTTTCTTAGCCTCTTTCTTGGCTATTGTATATTTTTTTAAGTTTTCCTCGTTCTTACAAATATATAATTCCTTATAAGCTATTCGTTTTTCTTTCACTTTCTCTTGTACTTTCTCATTCCACCACCAAGATTCCTTCCTTGGTGGTGCATGCCCCTTTGACTCACCGAGTACATCCTTAGCTACTATTTTCAACTTTGATACCATCTTATCCCATGTCGTATTAGAGTCGCTATATATTTCATCTAATGCTTGTATTCCTACCTTCTCCTTCAATATGTTTTGCTTCCCATCCTTTAACTTCCACCACTTAATTCTAGGAGTCGTGTATATTTTTCCTCTATTGATATTATAACTAAGGCGTATATCTAACACTACTAATCTATGTTGGGTAGTTAAGCTTTCTCCAGGGATAACCTTACAATCTTTACAAATCTTCCTATCTCTCTTCCTAACCATAAAATAATCAATTTGTGATTTATTATTCCCACTTTTGAATGTGATCAAGTGTTCTTCTTTTTTCTTAAAAAATGTATTAGCTAGTATAAGGTCATATGCTATCGCAAAATCCAATATAGTTTTTCCTTCTTCATTTCTTGTTCCAAACCCATAACCCCCATGTACTCTCTCATATTCTTCATTTTTCGCTCCGACATGTCCATTTAGATCGCCTCCTATTAAAATCATTTCATTTGGCGGAATGTTTTGTAATACCTCATCTAAATCGCTCCAAAATCTTGATTTAGTTTCTTCATCTAATCCTACTTGAGGTGCATATATGCTAATTACGTTCACAACTTCTTTCGCCACTACTATCTTGAGAGCTATAATTCTATCCCCCTTTCTAACTACACCAACAACTTCATCTTTTAAAGAACTATCTACAAAAATACCCACTCCATTTCTTGTTTTACTCTTTCCTGTATACCATAACTTAAAACCCGAGTTCTCTATCATTTTTGCCTTCTCACCTACCCATTTTGTCTCTTGCACACACAAAATACTAATTTTTCTCCTAATCATTGTATCTACTACCTCCATTGTTTTACCAGTGAGAGTTCCTATATTCCATGTTCCAAATCTGAGACTATTACTTTTCTTATAATGTTTATTCTTAGTCCACCTATGGTGTGAGAACTCTTGCCTATTTAACACTACACCCAAGTTCTCATGGAGATGTAGCGGTCCTTGCCAAGACGTTACAGTCGGACCCTGCAACGCGAACCCTTGCATATTTAGCACTACACCCGGGTTCTGGAGATGTAGCGGTCCTTGCCGAGACGTTACAGTCGGACCCTGCAACGCGTTCCTTCCGGGGAACATCCTAGCATTAGCATAATACTTTAATGGATCCATTCATTGAGTATTTGCCATAGTTTTTTTACGCTGGCTGGCAACCTAACGCAACCCTCCTCCTTTATCCGGGCTTGGGACCGACCATGACTAGGTCGTCACAGGCGACATAAGAGAGAGGAGAAAATTTTATCTTATTTTGTCTACTAGAGAGGAAAGAAGGAAATATGAGAGAAAATGTCAAAAGACCTTTGATCTTGCTTCTTCCATCGAGATAGACAAGGGCTCGAAGGTGAAGCAGTAGGATCATGTAGAAGTGTCCCTTCTATCTCTCTGCCCGGGCAACATTCCCATCAAGTAGACAAGCCCCAAGGTTATAGTTTAAATCATCCATAACAGCCTTCACAGTTGTCATTATCTATCGTTCTCGCCCTTCGTGTTTTAACTCATTATAACATTCTCCATATCATCCAAACATAATTTGATAAAAGCCCACAGTAATAATTTGTTGTCACTCATTCAGTTTGTCGGTTCATCAAACAAACTAACATGATCCAGACTTCCTTATTAAAGATACAATCAAACATGATATCTTTTGCATCACCATAATCATTGTTGCAGAAAGGACAATTGAGTTATTGCACCTACTTGAAGTAGAAAAATTACCCTAGTCTAGCTTCCACAAGAAGATTTTGACTCTTACGCAAACTAGATTTTTTGAGATTGTATCGCAATCTACGACAATCAGTCGTCAACTTTCTTATCTTGAAAATTGTAAAGACTTTCTAGCTGAGAGATTCTCATGCCTATCCACCTTCCATATTCAATTATCTAGACCCCATGAACACATCATATTCTCCCCCTCATTGAGCTAATAAAAAACAAATCATATGAAGGCACATACAAAATGCAGACCTAAAGCTGAATGGGATACTCTCGATCCAAGGATCATCCTAGATACTAATACTAGAAGATCCAGCCAGGAAGTAGTTTGCTAGGAATTCTTCAAACGTTGCTAAAGCAAACTTGCTCCTCTTGAGGACAGGAAGCACTTTTGCCAAATCCTATTCAACTTCTTTTGCGATTATCATCTTCCAGGTGAAGATACAAACCGTTCTTTACATTCTACAACTACCATTAACCTTGTCCAAAGTGAAACAATGAACAAGTATGAACTTGATAACAGAGTCAGCTAAAACTGCTTTCGTGTCGGCCTGAAAGACAGTGCAATATTTAGTCCAAGTTAGAGATTTGGTAGTTGAAGGTAGCTGAAGTGGGGCAATATATCAGCTACCACGTTTGGTGGTGGAAGTAAACAATCAGCTACCAACAATGTTTGATGGTAGAAAAAATCATTAGCAACTAAGGATTTGGTAGTCGACAATCAAAACAAAATCCCTTTTTTCTTCCTCAGAAACCATGGATCCTCACAAATCTGCCATCTTTCTCTTGTTGCTAGCATATTCAAACTAATTCACAATTCCGAACAAACATACTGGGGGAAAAAAAATACTCGGAAGAGAATTTTCAATCTGACCTTGTGATTTTGCATCCATATGTTGGCTCATTTGGCAATGTTGTCTTTGATGGTTGGCTTCTCAGTGAAGCGGTATATAGCGACGCCGACTCGTTTTCCATGCAGTGGTGGGTCGGTGTGTAGCAACAATACGTCGAACACCTTCCTGGCCTTGCGGAAGAACACGGCGTCCCTCTTCTTCCACCTCCTCAGGTGCGCCATCACGAAGGCAATCTCGCCTTTCACCAACGCCCGCAGGGTGCGCAGCAGTGGATCGATCAGGTGCTCGTAGTAGACCACGTCCGACGCCAGGACGACGTCGAAAGCCGGCTTCCCGTCGAGGAGAAAATCCGCCGCGTCCTCGTCCTCCCCCCACCGCAATTGGCGCACGTCGAGGGCACCGCCTCGGGCAGCCACGGCGTGGGAGTTGGCGTCGGCGTTGAAGCGTAGGTTTGGGAGGACGTGGGGCAGGTCAGTGAGGGTGACGCGGGCGCCGAGGATGGCAGCGGCCGCAATGCCGACGAGGCCAGTGCCAGATCCTAGCTCGAGGATGCGGATCACGGAGGGATTAGCGAGGGGGAGGAGGAGCGGGGAGGGGCGGCGATCGAGGAGGGACACGAGAGAGGCGGCGGCGGGCCAGAGCTGGAAGGAGAGGCCCTGTGACCGGAGCTGGCGGACGACCAACGTAGATTGCACGGAGCTCAGATGGTAGCAACGCTCGCCATCCTCGCCGCTCGCCTCGCCACCTAATGCCGCAGCCTCGTCTTCTGCATGCACTTCATCTTCTCGATTTCGTTCTGTATCACCTTCACCACCACCATCGAAGAGGAAAAGAAGGTCTGTGTTTCCGCAATCGTCATCTTCGTTCTCCATTTCTTCGCCGGGGATCGGTCGCCGGCGGAGGCTAGGGCTTAGGGCGAGCGAAATCACTAGATTTTCGATGTCAACGATTCCTTCCAAAGTCAAGGATTTTTGCCACATTTATTAATTTCACCCTAGCACAATTTATTTAAACGTACTAATTTTATCCAAAAAATAAAAATAGCACCTCTTTGAATATTAAAGAAAGTGTGTTTTTATTTGAGTTACAAATGTCAATTTATTATTTTATTATGGATAAATGATAATGCGTCCTTTTATTTATTACGTCTTTTTATTTATCTCCTTCGTGTTAATCCTGAGAACGGGGAACATTGAGAACGAACGATTCGCCATTTTGCCAATGCCTTTTATTTATTGAGATTGTTAAAAGGGCAGTCCTATTTTATTTATTATAAAAAAAAACCATCACCCCGCCTCATTGAAGAAAATCTCCACTTATTTAATAATCGATCATAAATTAATTTTATGATTTATTTTTTTATATAACATGTAGATGATTTACGAGGACATTTGATATGAATATAATCATTTTTTAAAACTATAATATTATGTTTTGAAATTATTTTTAATAATAGTATACTATTATAATAACGGTAAATTACATAAAACTCCCTAATAGCCCTTTAATCTTTGCATGCACTCCCCACACAAGTTTTTCTTTATTTTTACTCCCTGTTGGATTGAGTATAAAAGAATAAAAATTGAATATACATCAGTTAAAATTAAGTATAAAAGAGTGAAAATTGAGTACATGGGTTATTGATGTGGTGGATGCAACCTTACATACTCAATTTTCTAACTTTTATACTCAACTTTCTTCAAATAATACTCACCAAACTGTCTTGTCAATCCCATTAGGGACTGCATGCAAAGAAAAGTTTGTGTGGGGATTACATACAAAGTTGACTTGGTACGTGGAGAGTTTATGAAAATTTACCCTTATAATAATTACAATTCACATTTGTCCTAACTTTTACAATATAATACTAATTAATATTGATATGTAATTATTACAACATGATATTAATCTTTATTGATCAATGTTAACTAGTGTTATAAGAAATGGAACGTTCATTTTAAAAGAGTTTATTAATTGTAGGTGCTAATATAATATTATTAGTCTCCATTTAACATAATATTGACAAATATTGAAATAAATAAAGTATTCATCTTTTAACAATTGTGAATCTCTAGTTGTTACGATAAGTTAAAAATAAAATTAATTTTGAAAATAAAATTTATAATAACAAATGAAATTCTTTTTTGGGTTAATAAATGAAACAGAGTGCTCTTGACGAATTTTTTAATAAAAGAAATGCCCTTTGATTTTTGCCCATCTATTAAAAGTGACTTAACGAGATTAATAGTTTGAGATAAATTATTTTTAGTTTAAAAATTGTGAAGCGAAGGAATTTTCAGAAAATAAATATGTAAACTTTAGGGTGTTAAATCAAATTTTCCCCAAAAAATAAAGGGTTCCATAATTCATCTGCTTGCCCAAGAATAAAAACCCTTCGCTCGGCCGCCGATCGCCGATGTCCTAAACCTTCTCTTTTCTGTCGAATATCCGCCATGGCCGAGTCCGAATCCAGCACGAAGAAGCCCTCTCTTTGCGACGAGTGCGGCTCAAATCCATGGAAGTACCGCTGCCCCGGCTGCTCTCTCCTCACCTGCAGCTTACCCTGCGTCAAATCTCACAAGGAGCGTACCAGTTGTACCGGGAAGCGGAAGCGGACCGAATTCGTCCCCCTTGCGCAGTTCGACGACATTATCCTCCTCTCTGGTTAGTACCTCTTCACTGCGTTTCGTCAAGGCGTTGCCTTGATCGCTAACTCGCTTCTTCTGCCTTTTGGATGAGCAAAGATTACCACATGTTAGAGGAGACGAAGAGGCTGGTGGAATCGGCTCATCGGACGATTACTGGGTTCGGCAGCAATATCAGGTTTCGGATTCCGATGAGGCTGCATATGCTCCGGAATGCTGCTAAACGCCGGAGGACTCGTCTTTTGGTTCTTCCACAGGGCATGTCTATGAGACAGAAAAACCAGTCTCACTACGATCGGAGGTTGGCATTATATGCATTCAAAGTTGTAATCTTTTCTTAGAAAAGTAGCTGTCAGATTGACAGCAGAATGGTTTCGAGCTTTTATCTGAAAACCAAAGGGATCCCTTTTATGTTTATTCTGTTTTCTGTTTCATGTTAAGCACGCTTGAATTATTGCACGAGAAACAAGTAACGTGCAGTTCAATCTTGATTTTGGAAACTTTTGATATATCTTAGCAAAATCTTGAACTGATGTTCTTTTTCCTTGCTTATAATTTTGGAGTGAAAAGCTAAAGAGAGGCAATAGATGTTGAAATCTCATCTTTGAATTTGATTATGCTTCTGTTGTTCGAATACTTCCACCAATGGATTTTTTTCTCTCGCTTCTCTTAATTTCTTCTCCTATAAAATAAAAACACCGCCCAAGGTTTGAATTACAGTGCAAATAATTATCTCCTATTTGGTACTTCAATTAGATTGGCCTATTTGCATTTTGATTCTCAATTCTTTTCTCAGTGAACAGTATGTTAGTGGTTATCATTGCTGTTTATTGAATTACCGCCTTAATATACAAATTTCTTGTTATGGTAGGAATGATTGTATATATTGGACTGTGGAGTGGAGGTTTCATTCAACAGATGTTATCTTAATGGACCATGAGTAAGTTTCTAACATGCATATACTATAATTGCTTGGCACAGTGGTTGTTCTTTTTCATGAAAAGAGGTTTGATTTATGACATATCCTAGTTGTTATATGTGCAAATTATTGTTTTTCAGATAATTTTGAATGATTGCTGCACTTGGAGACTTGTCTTCGTTTTGTCATACTTATAAATTAGAAACTGAAATTTAATGCTTCTTTCAAGGGTTGATGAACATGTGAACTTGTCCACTATTCTTGAGAAACATCTAGCACCTAGTCCATGGAGTGATCAACTGAAATCATTTCGCAGCATAAATTTGGATGACTTGAAGCTTTTCGTTCGAAAGAATGCTAAGGTTCTATTGTAGTCAATAGTGGTAATTTCTAAGTTACATGTAACATCCTCACTATTTACTTATTACTCGGCATTATGACAGGGGACCAAGTCACCTTACTGTCAATTGGACATAAGGGCTCCTATCGGCCATCAATTGCAGAACACCATGGTCGTGGAGTACCCAGTCATCCATGTTTTTCTTCCTTCTCATTGTTATGATTTTGAAGTGGAGAAGACAAAGTTATCCATAAAGAAAGAGGAAACGTCACATTCTGTCAATTGTCTCTCAAGCCCCAGGGGTGTTGCCTTTAGGGAAGAGGAAATCGAAGAAGGTGAGCTGCCTTCAGACACGGTAGTCGTGGATCTTATGCATTCCAAAACTCATGAGTCTTGCAACTCGACTCAGATTGATGGAAGCAGCAATGTATCTGCAAATGGAGATAAATATATGCCAGCCTTGGTAGCCCAAAGTTTAGAGCCTTTTCCTAGCGAGAAGCATGAAGCTATCACCAAAGACTCTAACGCACATTTGGCTGGTTTACTACAAACAGATGTTTGGAGGAGGATAAATTCGACTTTGAGCAAGAAGTCAAAGATGCTTGTTCAGACCTAATAGGGGAACTAAATCCCGATGATTTTCTATGCTTCGACACTCAGTTTAGCGGAGAGGATGAAGAAACAAGTAACAATTTCCTCAGTTTTGTTGATGATCTCTTCAAAGTTGAAGATTTAGAGGAAGGCGAAATCTCAAGTTAATGAAAATCATCATAGAAGTTCAAGATCTTTCTAATTTGAAATGGAAGCTTGTCTGACTGTGATTTGTACTCTCAGATTTTGGTCTCAGTTCATACATCATCATCCAGAAGAGATGCATGGTTTTGTCATTCTAAAGACTTCATTTTGAATTCTTTTTCGCTTTGGTGTTGTACGATTGTAGAGACGAACAGCTTGTCTAAGTCAGCCATTTGTTAGACATATTTTTTAAAGCTGAATTTATATCTTGATTTAGGCTGTGTTATGAATATATGTTCTCATAATTGTAGTGGATCTAAGTGGTAATCCAATATTGTTGTACTTTGTGAGCTTCAACTGTCAAAGTACACAAACTTTGGTTACAAAAGAAGTGCTTGAGTAGTGACGCTTTGCCCTTGTCCATGATTCCTCATCCTCTAGGGCCCTCTGCTCTCCTTTGTCACTGGCTCCTTTGTTCTTCATTGTCCTTTATAAACTCCTTGGTTCTTCGTGGCCGACCGGATGCACCTCTACTCCCTTCACTTCTCCCTTTTTCTTTATCAATGAAGCAATCCTCCATTGTTCATTGTGAATTTTTCATGACTTATCTTTAAAGAGCTTTCATCCATATACCATCTATTTGTGACTACATAATATGATTAACATGACACAGCATGAATCACTTAAGAGGGGAAAAAACACTCATCCCATGGCTTCTAATCAAATACCTTTGAGCAACTAAGGACAGTTCAATACACGAAGTTATTATCAATATAAGATCCTGGAGTTATTATACACAGTTTAATCCTGAATTATAAGAAATTATTTTAGCATCAAAAATAAAAAAATAAAAAAGCATCAAAATTATACTTTATCCATCTCCACACTCAACATTCAAGTTAATTAAGGATGTAGCCCATGGTGGGCATCTTATCCATCACAAGATTCCACCTTCAACCAATGGCTTTTCTCACAAGTCAATCTCATGGCCCATGGGCTCTTCGATGTGTTGTTTCCTTTTTAGATTCCAAAATTTTCAAATATAAATAACTCTTCAATTAAGCAAGAAAAAATAGAGCACAGAATGTTTACCCCACTAAGATAGATTGTGCAATTGTGAGTCACTTTACTATAGTGAAAGCAATTGGGTCAAATTGATGTCGCAAAATTGGATGCTCAACCGCGAGGTCAACCATGTCACAAGTCGTTCCATCATAGCGAGAGTGATTTGGACAAACTATTTGTCGCATAAAAAATAGATTTCATTCTAAAACATAGTTTTGTTGTTAAAACATGGACCATGTATAGTTCTAATACCACTTTGTTTGGCTACTTTCGAATCATCATGATTTGCACCATTAAGCATGTGATGAGTGTCTCATTAGCCCTCTAATCTCTTTCTCCTTTGCATTTGTTTTATTTAAGTGCATGTGTTAGTGTAAAGTGCCACTTTGTCCTCTATTCAATAAACCCATCTACATCAAGAACAATCTAATCCTATTAGAATGAGAACTACAATTCACTTAAACTAAAATTTTAACTTGATTTGAAATGCTTAACCTATCCCGACTAGCTCACCCAATCGATTCGTGTATAGTGGGACAACTAATTTGGACATCCACATTGACACCACTAAGATAAAGAGAGGGATTTGATTCAATGGTTGACAACTTTGGCACTAAAAAATTTTCTACTACTCACTCAATGTTTTTTCCATTATCCCCCTAAACTTTCAAACACTTGCTTCGTTAATGTGATGCTCAAGTTGGTTTATTTTATCGCGATTCCACGTCAAACTCTTGGTGGTGTAATCAACAATGAACATGAGGCACATCAAGATAACCAAGTCGATCGAGGATAAGGTGAAATCTAGTCCGCGGTGAATACTCATGATAGTTCAATGCATCTCACGCGAGGATGTGCCTCGTAAGAGTAGAATCCTCAGAAGCTAGACATGAATACAGACCATTCGATTTGAAAAGAAAAGAAAAAGAAAGGAGGTGTATAAATTGACTAGCAACTAGAGAATACATAAAGTACAAGAGAAAGTTCATACCACTCCATAAACATCACACTCAATTATGAACTTTATATATTCTCCTTTAACTTCAGAGTGGAGTATGTATGTGGTTAAACCTTTGCACAATAAAATGGAATATGTCTCATACCTTATCCATTGCAATCCATGTGAAGTACAAAGATTAGGGTTTCTCTCTTTGTGATTGAGATTATTTTGACATTAAAGTTAATTAGTTATTGTTTATGGATTGACATTAGTCAAAAAGCCTAGTAATTCTTATCTTAAGTTGTTAGTGATGCACAATGTGCCATAAAAATCTTTATCATATTTTATGAGTAAGTTGCGAGTGTGAATCATGTCTTCTATTATCATATATATGTCAATAGGTTCTTTGTAGGTCTTACATGGTTGAAAATGCTTGAGGTAAAAAATGAAGTGGTTAGGTTGATATTCGAGAGTGACATGGTTGAAGATTATGTCGATTTGTGTCTTGGCGATAAACTTATGTGCCATGGTATTATTCTTTCACTTATGATTCTTTCTAGTGAATGACTAACAAGACATTGTCATTTTAAGGGTTGATAATAAAAATGTTAAGATTTTGACATCAAATCTAAGTAATTTGGGTGGAAGCTTCAAGTGCCCTCAAAATTGTTCATAGTTTTTTTAGGAACATTGAAAATTTTAGTGGCTTTAAGTGAAAAAAGATAAAGCCTTTTACCTCGTACTTTCACTCTAGAGTAAACAAGATATGATCTACCGAAACTCATCTCTACCTATGAGCCAACTCGTTCGACTCAAACAAGTTAGAGTTCACCCTACTTGCTTGACTTCATCTCAATTCGAACAACTAAGATCCCAACTACTTCATACCAATGATTTCATAGTCGAGTGCATCAAAGAATAGGACCAAGTTGGACCAATCTAGACCCAACTTAGTTGAGGTGAAAAAACCTTAAACTCCTCCAAAGCAAACCTATGTTCAACTCAAGCTACCAATCAATGAAGGGTTGTAAACGAGTCAAGTTTTGTGGTGTTTAAGCTTGTCTGATAATGTAATCGAGCCAAGATGAGCCTAAAGTGAACTAAATTATTGAAATGATTATTCAAGCTTGACTTGATTTAGTTTTTATGAGCTTGAGATTGGTTCTTTTAAATGATCAAGCTCTGTTTGTTTGATTGTTTAAAATTTTTACATTTTAAATTTGGTTGGTTAGTTATTTAGCTTGATAATACAAGCTTGTTTGTTCGTTTTAAAAGTTTGTTTGTTTATTTAGCATGTTGATAAGAGTTTTGTTCACGAATATTGTTTACAAGCATTGCTTACGAACATTAACGAGTTAAACATATATATACATTCAAACTTATTTGTTTAGTTTAATGAGTTGTTCAAGTTTATTCATTCAATTGATCTTGCGTGCATTGAACAAACATAAATAAGCATTTGCCAACTCGAATATCAAATTTATTCATGAACATTCAATTCATTACAACAATGATCGATCATGCTCAACCGACACTTAGCACAACTCCTAGCAACCTATCCTTGACTACTTGAAAACTAGCCAATAGACAAAACCTCAAAAATCAAAGCCCAATTACATCCTTCCACAAGAGTCTAAGCCTAATCCAACCATGAAGCCATCTCACTCACTCATTCACTAGGTAGACAAGAATGTGAATCACATTTGTAGGGCTAAAGGGCAACCATCAAATTCAGAGAGCATAAACCCTAAAGCTCCTTTTGTAGAGAAAAGACATGCATATCTTCTCCTCATGCACCTCCTTTATATCATTAGCCTCTTAGTGCCTTGATTCCCTATTCTCCACATACTTAAACATTCTCAACCCCCCCTGAAACCTCACCACAAACCCCACACCACAACAACAATCACCCTCTCTTCTTCCCCCCCCCTAGCCATGGCCTCATCTCACCCTCTTCCCCTCTCCTTTCTCCTCCTCTTCCTCCTCCCTCTCGCCGCCGCTGCTACCGACTCTGCGGCCGCCCAATTCGGCTTCCTCTCCCTCCTCAAGAAGTCCTTCAACGGCCCCTCCATGGCGCGCTGGGATTTCAACCGTTTTAACGACCTCGACTCCCGCGCCAATTATTCCTACTGCAACCTCCCCGGCGTGGGCTGTGACAGCGCCGGCGACGTCGTGTTGATTGACCTGTCCTCGTGGTTTCTCGCTGGCGACTTCCCTGCCGGTGTATGCTCCGCCCTCCCGGCCCTCCGTGTCCTCCGCCTCGGCTACAACGAGATCCGTAACGGCTTTCCCGGCGACCTCACCAACTGCTCCTTCTTGGAGGAGCTCAACCTCACCCACGCCCGCATCACCGGCGGCGTTCCTGATCTGTCCCCTCTCCGGCCTTCCCTCCTAGCTCTCGATCTCTCCAACAATTACTTCACCGGTGAATTCCCTGTCGCCTCTCTGGCCAACCTCTCCCGCCTTGAGTATGTCAACTTCAACGAGAACCCGGGGTTCGAGGTGTGGAAGCTGCCGGAGGCGATCACCGGCTTTACCAATCTTAAAGTGTTGATCCTCTCGACGACGAGCATGCGGGGGGAGATCCCGCCGTGGATCGGCAACATGACGTCGCTCACCGACCTCGAGCTCGCTGGGAACTTCCTCGTGGGGAATATTCCGGCGACGTTGGGGAAACTCCAGAATCTCCAGCTGCTAGAGCTCTACTACAACAAGCTCACTGGCGAGATTCCCCACGAGCTCGGAAACTTGACGAGGCTTACCGACGTCGACATGTCGGATAATCACTTGGTCGGGAGCATACCGGCGAGCCTCTGTGGCATCCCTAGCCTCCAGGTCCTCCAAGCCTACACCAACAACCTCACCGGAGAAATCCCCCAAGTCCTCGGAAACTCCTCTGCTTTGACGATCCTGTCAATCTACGGCAACAAAATCACCGGCGAGCTTCCGGTCGACCTCGGCCGGTACTCCAACTTGATCGTGTTAGAAGTGTCGGAGAATCTTCTCTCCGGTCCACTCCCACGCTACGTCTGCGCTCAGCGCCAGCTGCTTTACATTCTCGTGGTGAGGAACAACTTCTCCGGCGAACTTCCGGCGAGCTACGGAGAATGTAATTCTCTGCTCCGTTTCCGAGTCAACGACAACAACCTCAGCGGTAGGGTTCCGGAGTCCCTCTTCGGGCTTCCCCACGCCTCCATCATCGACCTCGGATTCAACAGCTTCGAAGGCATCATTTCCAAATCCATCGGCAATGCCAAAAACTTGACTGCGCTCTTCCTCCCGAATAACAAAATCACCGGCGTCCTCCCGCCGGAGGTCGGACTGGCGACGAGTTTAGTCAAGATCGATCTCAGCAACAACCTCCTCTCCGGGCCAATTCCTGCCGAGCTTGGACATTTAACTTTGCTCAACCAGCTTTCTTTACAGGGGAACAAATTCGACTCCTCCATTCCCGAATCCTTGTCCTCGTTGAAATCTCTCAACGTCCTCAACCTCTCCAACAACCACCTCACCGGAAAAATCCCAGACAGCCTCTGCGAGCTTCTTCCAAACTCATTAGATTTCTCTAATAACCAGCTCTCTGGGCCGATCCCGTTCCCTCTCATCAAGCAGGGCCTCATCGACGGGGTGGCCGGGAATCCCCTGCTCTGCTTGCCGTTCCACGTCAACTTGACCGACCCTGTTTTCTCTCTCTGCCCCCGGCGGAACTTCCGGCGGCGGCTCAACAACATGTGGATTGTAGGCATCTCCGCGATTCTTGCTATCTTCGTCGTGCTCCTTCTGGTGAAACGCTGGCTCGGTAAAAAAAGCGTCTTGATGAAACAAGATGCGTTTTCCTCTTCGTCGTCGTTCTCCTACGACATCACTAGCTTCCACAAGCTGAGCTTCGAGCAGCATGAGATAGTCGAATCGCTGATCGAGAAGAACATCATCGGACACGGCGGGTCGGGGACGGTGTACAAGATCGAGCTGAGCAACGGGGAGTGGGTGGCGGTTAAGAAGCTGTGGAGCAGGAAGACGAAGGATCCGACGGTGGCGAAGGAGGAGCAGCAGGGGAGCCTGGACAGGGAGCTGAGGACGGAGGTGGAGACGCTGGGGAGCATCCGCCACAAGAACATCGTGAAGCTCTACTGCTGCTTCTCCGGCGTCGACAGCAAGCTTCTGGTGTACGAGTACATGCCCAACGGCAACCTGTGGGACGCTCTGCACCGGGGGAAGAGCTTCTTGGAATGGAGCACCAGGCGCAAGATCGCGCTGGGGATCGCGCAGGGGATCGCCTACCTCCACCACGACCTGCTCTTCCCGATCGTCCACCGGGACATCAAGAGCTCCAACATCCTCCTCGACGCCGATTTCGAGCCCAAGGTGGCGGATTTCGGCATCGCCAAGGTTTTGCAGGCCGGCGGAAACAGGGAGACTTCAACGACGGTTATTGCCGGTACTTACGGTTACTTGGCGCCAGGTGAAAAATCTAATTTTACGAATTTGACACTTATCTCCTTGAATTTACAAAAATTACATTCACCCCTTGAAAAACGTTTCATTGGCCATGGCAGAGTATGCTTATTCGTTCAAAGCCACCACGAAATGTGATGTCTACAGCTTCGGAGTCGTGCTAATGGAGCTGGTCACCGGGAAGAAACCAGTCGAGGCAGAGTTCGGAGAGAATCGCGACATCATCCACTGGGTTTCGAGCACGATGAACGCGAAGGAATCCGCGGATGAGGTGCTAGACAAGCAGCTGGCATGGAACCCCCTCAAGGAGGAAATGATCCAGTTCCTCCGCATCGCCGTCCGCTGCACTTACAGCAACCCATCGCTGCGTCCGACGATGAACGAGGTCATCCAGCTCCTGACCGAGGCTCATCCTTACAAGTTCGACGCAAACGGACCTCCCTTCAAGCTCGTCGACCGTCATCACCGCAAAGGCTAACGACCCTAGCTACTAAAGCCTATGTTTAGCTACTACATACAACTAATACCATAGTTTAATCACTCCACTTATAGTTTAAAAGTAGGAGGAGGATTCAGAACTGGAAAGGTTCCTGCTTTGTGCTAGATTAGTCAGCTTTGTGCTCACGCAGCATCTGGTGCCTCTGAGAGGTGGACCTTGATGTACATATCAATCAGTGTTTTTGTCGAGAAAGAGTATTCTCTTCTTCTTATCATATTGGTGCCTTTTGGCTAATTGGCTTTTGTTTGATGAGGGTGATCGCAAAGAATATGCCAAAAAGGAGGGGGCGTACTGTTGATTTGTTCCTCCATCATTCTAATGCAAAAGGTGACATGCACTGTAGGGTTTTGTCTCAATTTGAGAGGATAGTTTTATCTGTCTAGCTAGTAGATATAGAATTTTGATCCGATCCATCCAAAATAGGAAGGAATAGCTTCCCTTCAACAGTGACTGTACATGCGAGTTTGTCGTCTTAAGGTCAAGATGAAAGAGTTAAATCATTGAGACTATTAGCTCGGATATTGTGACTAGCACGTAGGGAAGATGGGTACACTGACTCTGTCAGATTTTGACCCCCAGACCTCTTGATGGTAACACCTACACATTAACCATCAATCTATCCCGTAGGAACTTGTGACTATGAGACTATTATTCTTTTTTGAGATGGTGAGGGAGAAAGGGTATGGTAAGACTAGATGTGTTGTTAGCTTAATTCCATCGTGCATAGTGCAATTAATTTTTCTTTGAGTGTCTTTGGACTATAGAGCAGCAAAGGGCATCTTATTATCCTGATTCAATCCCCAACTATGACATATTTTATAAGAATTTATCCTCCAAATAGAGTTCACAACTATGAGACATTGAGTTTCTGAATCGCCCATCGCTAGTGCTTCCCAATTTATTCTGATGATACGTGGAAAACTTTCATAGGATTGAACTAATCGTCTCATGTTCGACTATTATCTAGTTCATCACTGATTTCTTTCTGAGTGAGTAGAACTTTGTGTGTTAATCAATAATGCAAGAATTGATCATTCTTGATGACAAAAAATGATAATGCTCACCTTGGATACTCCTTACATCCTATCTCAAATTATGTGAGAGGAAATAAATTACGGATGACTATTAACCCGAGCGATGACTAATGCACGAGAGAGAATAAGAACCTGACTATTAGTCAGAAATTGACTCTTATAATTTATGATGACAATATCATTTACTAACCAACTGTTCATCTCAAATGGATAAAATTGATCATTCTTATAGATAGGAAGGGATGAGCAACTATTCAATTAAATCGAAAAAGAAAATCAAACGAATTGATTTATTCGAAAATTCAGTTGGGTCATCAATTAATTTAATTAATTCCGTTGAGTTTCAATTTTTAATTAAAAAAGGTTTAGTTTTTGAATTAAAAAATTCGGTTAACCGAATTAATAAAATTATTAAATGAATTTTAAAATTTATTTATTAGGCTTTATATATAATTTATAATATTTAATATTGTTGACAATTTTTATTATTTTAAGGCCTCATAACAAATATCAACTTTCAATAATTAAAGTTGTATATGTATTTTTATTATTTATTTTTAAATAAATTCGGTTAATTCTGTATTAATCGAAATAATTGATTTTTAAATAGGTTTAGTTAATTCAATTTTAATAAAATTTCGATTCGATTCATTAGTCAAAATTAAATTGGTTAAATTAGTCTATTAATTCAATTTAGTTAACTATTGAGATGGAGCCAGCCAAAACCTAAATCTGAGGTTGAACTCCGATTCTGGATTACTTGAGCTCGAGCTGAACCCGTACCAGGTTCGATTTATTGAGATTTGGTTGAAGCCTTGAACCGGTTCAAATTTTGTATTGAGAATGAGATCGATAACCTAATCGATGCCCTCTTTCTCCCGACTATTTCGGGCAGCCGCAGCGTCGTCTCCCTCGCAGCAGCGCTCCGTCGCTTCGAAGGGCCTGACCGTTCTCCTCATCTCCGGCAGCAACCGTCTTCCGTAACGGAAGAAGAGGAGTGAGTCACTGGGATGCGAATTTAGTGTTTTCCTTCAATTCGGATAGAGGCCTAATATTGTTTCAGTTGTATCAGAGAACAAGCTTCTCTTCCTCCCCGTTGCACCTTCGTGATGGAGTCGGAGAAGTATCATGTCGACTTGGGAAACCTCATGGCATTTGATCCCGCCCACCATTTCGAATCCACCCCCTCTTCTCGGTTCGTAACACATCTCTCTTTTTTACTTCTGAGCGTGACTATATATGCGAGCTTCTGTATTTGTCTTCGCTGTGATGATTAGGGAGGAGCTAACCAAGGCGTGTCTAGAGAAAGGCACGGAGCTAGTCCAAGCCATAGCCAATGTTCTTTTTGCACTTCCATCGACCGAGGATCGTGATGGTCCCATCGTTCGTTTGCCGCAGCCCACAACCAAGCTTCCCAGGGAAAAACATGTATGTTTTTTCTTCTGTGTTCATCAATCCTGACATTTGGTCACTTATGAGTTATTGTCAAATTTATTGTATTTTGTTGGATTAGAAGAACATGTAACAGTATCTATTTCTTAACTTCTGGTAATGTGCAATGTCCTTTATTATAAAGAGAAAGTAAGATAGATCTTGAAGCCATGAAAATGGCTAGCAATTCAAGTTCCCAGACCTGGGAACTAATAAATCTTCAGTGATCAAGTGCGTAGGTGCATGAGATTATGATTGGCAGGCACAAAAATTACTTGACTTTTTTTATTTCGGCAACTTTTTTATTTCTCCAATTTTTGGTGTTTGGATGCATGGAGTGTTGATTTTGCAATCTGTTCTGCTTTGATTCCTTGTAACCGTTTGGTTACTGTTCATACTTTTTTAATTGTAACATGTGGTAACTAGCCTTAGTTTCTTATCAGTTTGTGAACATTATGTATTTTTTTTTGTTCATGGCAGCTCAGGATATGGGTTGCATTGACCTAAGTGAAGTGCCAGTTCCTTCTTATGGAAAATTACACAGTTTTAAGTTTCTATGTTGATTGTTGATTTCATTTTTCATGAGCAAGGAATTAGAATAACTGATACAGTATTCATTTTCAAAGAGCTTCATTCAAATGATTTATGATACTCAGTGTTCACGTCATCGCAAATAGACACTGTTCAATTATCCTTGCATTTTCTTCCAGCAGTTTGCTATATCGTTCTTTGACAACTTTTATTCTTTTTTGTTTTATATATTCTTGATAACGCTGACTGAGTTTCTATTTCTTTTTAGTTTCCGAAACCTAAGCCTCCTACGAAGTGGGAACTTTTTGCTAAAACGAAAGGTTAGTTGTACTAGACACTTGATGCCCTAAAGTAATCTGATTCAGTTTTAAATATTTCTGTATGTTTTTTCTTGATTACAAGCTACTAGTGATGCAGTTGAATATCACTTTCTTTCATTTTGCAGGTATAAAGCCGCGGAAGAAAGGGAAGCGTGCTTTTGATGAACAAACTGGTGCTTGGAAAAGGCTTCATGGTTATGATCGGGTAAATGACAGTAAAGATATACCAATTATCGAGGCCAAATTGACAGATGGTAATGGTTCATTTGATTGTATTTGATTAAAGTTGGCATCATTATGTTTTTTACTTTTTACTATCTATAATGTGCTAATTGATTTATAATCTTGGGGAAAATTATTTTTGAGATTAATTTAATTTCATAATATAATAGTAAAAGGAGAAAAGATATATCTTTCCCTATTAAAAAGTCTGGAAAATAACCAATGCCTAAATCAGTCTTATGGTAGTAGAAGGTACCAAAGTACACATTTAGTTCTTGTGTAGATCAACATTGCCCTTTAATTGAAATGGAAATATATAGATGTGTTTTCCATATATTATTATTTATAATTTAAAAGAAGCATCCAGCTTGGCCTTTTTAACCTACAAGAAGTCCAAAGTGAAGTTCACTGGAACTGAAATGAAAATACCTTATGTGTGTGTGTGTGTACCTCTTTGGTTAAACTCAGGATCAGAATTGGAAGAACCAAATCATTTTTTCTTTCGGTTATTGAGCACTGAAAGCAGTCTCAAGATTGAACAGACAAAGCCGTCTAATGAGACTCAAATCCAATATCCCAGCTCCAACTTGTTGCTCCATTTCAATCATTTCCCAGAACCCCTCATGGGTAGGAGCTTTGTGCACCGGACTATCCTTTCTATATTTGTTTACCAGTTTGCCTACAGTGGTAGTATGTGTTGTGAGTGCTAGTCATTCCAATTGTTTGTGTCTTGCTTAACAGCCAGCTATGAGTGTTTCATGTCTGATATTGTTTGAATGGAATTCAAAAATGGTTATTTTTTTCCCTTCGTTTGATTTATCTATTGCTATTTTTTTTTGCAGAGCCAGGAGAAGATCCGTTTAGCAAAAGAAAGGCTGAAAAGAAGAAACGAGTTGAAAAACAAGAGAAGAATAGGTTGGAAAACCTTAAGCAAGCTGCAAAAGCTGGTGCCCTTCCAAGGTTATCTTTGTTCTTGTTCTACCTTTTAACTCTGGTGTTACGAGTACACATGGAAATAATTACTTTTCTTACTGACAATAGCCATCCATAATTTTTGTATTGGTTATGCTACATATCTTACAAATCCTTTCAATAGCTGGAAAAACTCTATGCCGCCAACACTAAATGGTTGAGCTGGACTATGCAGACCTGCGAGCTTCTATAGTTCTGGGTATCATGTTATATTTCTGTTCATGGATTGCTAGCATTGGGGCATTCACAAGTTGTTTTGTAGTACTATTGACTAGTATCAAACATGTACCATAAATCCTAGGCAACTCTTTCTATACATGTTTGTTTGCTTTCCCCCATGTATGAAATTAGTTACCCAGAAGAACTTTAAATGTTGTCACTCAAAAATTACCTTATGATCTTCTAGTGACACAATTTCCTTTGCAGTCACATACAACTGGCTGCAACAGCATTGCCCATCACAGGAACTCGTACAGATGTGCCACGAAAATCGAGCAAAGAAGAACTTGAGAATGTAGCTGGGATGGCAGCAACAGCAACAGCAAGTGGTGGGAAATTTGACCGAAAGCTTCCAGGAGAAAAACCTCTCAAGCATGCTGGGAAGCATCGAAAGGTGGGTAGTAAGAGTACCTTCCTGTTTCTTATTTTCTAGTGTATCTATTTCATCTTGCAAACTGATGTCATAGTAATTGCTTTCTTTTGCACATATAGTTTCTCCCTGTCGTCGAAGGCAAGGGGATGAGTTCACAAGAGCAAAAGCAAACAGCCAAAATCCTTGAGCAGCTAATGTCTAGAAGCTCCAATGACATACTCGACGTCAAAAAGGCAAGATATTCAATTAATTTTTAAAAACCAGATTCCGCTTGTAGTTTTTGTTTACATCGAGTGCCAAAAATACCACCTCATTATGTTTCACTATGGAACAGGCTGTTACAATCTTCAACGTGAAGAAGGAAAAGAAACGAAAGATGGAAAAGGATAGAGAGAGATCATCCACAGCCAGCAAGCTTAAGCCCAAAAAGCAATCTCTCAAGAAATCGTCAAAGAAATCCTAAATTGCATTAGTTTATTCAACTTCTTGTTATCGAAATTTAATCTACCTGTCTTGGCGTTACTCCTTAATGTATGCTCGAATTTTGTTTATCTAGTTTGTCAAAAGCTTATTCCATTATTTAGTCCAGTTTTCCTAAGAAACTGAAGAGCTGGTGAACTATAGTTTAATGTTCTAGTTTGCTTGAGAATTTTGTGAGTGAACCTTTAGAACAAGAATGGGGTTCTCTGTTCTTATGATACTATTCATCCAATCGTATTATTGTTAAAACCAACAAAAAAACAAACAAACAAAATGCTAAAATTAATTTGATTATGTTTTTTCTTTTACAGGTCATGAGCTGCGCTGTTCAACTCCGGAGATTTGAGAACTTCTATTGTGTAGCAGTGCTATCTTTTTGAAGCTCAAGTAAGTTGCTGTCAGCTCCGGCAGCGGCGAGCTCCCCTCCAAATACTCCACCACCCGGCGCATGGTTGGCCTTGCCGCCGGTAGCGGATGCGAGCAGAGTAGCCCAAGCTTCAACACCAGCTCCACCTCCTCCGCCACAAACTCCTCCCCCAGTTTGGCATCCATTGTCTGAAGTATTGACCCCTTCCGCCAATTCTCCAGCACCCATTCCAACAGCACGAGTTGGTCGACGTCGGCGACCCAATCCACGGGTCTCCGCCCGCATGCGACTTCCAAAAGGAAGGTCCCGAAGGCGAACACGTCGGTCGCGGGCGAAGCCCGCCCCGTCCGCATCATCTCCGGCGCGAGGTAGCCCATGGTTCCAACAATGTGGGTGGTTTGCGGATCGGAGCCATGGTCATAAAGCCTCGCCAACCCAAAGTCGCCTAATCTTCCCTTCATCTCGCCGTCGAGCATTACATTGCTGGCCTTGACGTCCCTGTGGATCACCATCTGCTCCCAGTCCTCGTGCAGATAGAGCAGGCCCGACGCCACGCCTTTGATGATCTTAAACCTCGTCGCCCAATCGAGACATGGCCGGAATTGATCGTACAGTAACTTGTCAAGGCTACCGTTGGGCATGTAGTCGTAGACCAAGAGGAGCTCCCCCTTTCGCCGGCAGTAGCCCAGCAGCCGGACAAGGTTCCGGTGCCGGAGGCGGCCGAGGCTAACGATCTCCGCGATGAACTCCTTCATCCCCTGCCTCGACTCGTGAGACACCTTCTTCACTGCCACTTCCATTTTGGCCCTCGGCAAAATTCCCCTATAAACCCTGCCGAATCCGCCGTAGCCCAGGGAATTTTCCTCCGTGAAGCCGCCGGTGGCGTCGAACAGGTCCTTGTAGGAGAACCGGTGAGGGCCGTATTCCCTTTCCCAGTCCTCCAGAAGCTCCGCGTACTTGGTCCTTCGTTTCACCATCAACGCCACAACGCCGGCGATCGCCAAAACAATTCCGGCGGAGGCCAGTGAAATTCCGATTGCCAAAAGCCTGGATCTGTGATTGGATTTGGTCCGAGGGAGCGACGGAAGCAACGAATAGTCGAGAGCTCGGGCCGTGCCGTTGATCTTGAAGCTCCAGCCGAGGACATAATGAGCCGTTTGATACGAACCAGAGGAAGCAGAGAACCCGACGAACATGGAACCCAAGAACACCGGCGAAAGATCGATCGTCGTCGATAGCAGCGGCCTTCTCGGCTTCGCCATTGGAACTCGAGCCAAGGTCACATTAAGCTGCAAGCTCTGTGCATCATATTCCACCCACGCTTGCATGACTTGCTCGCCGACAAGGCTCAAGTTCTGGAAAACACCAGTATCGTCGGAGAAATAGCCGGCGGAGACGGAAACGTTGGACTCCACGCTGTTGATGTCGATCCCTACGTGGTTGTCGTCGATATCCTGGAGATCAGGATTGTAGATGGTGTCGAGCTCGACGGCGAAGACGTGGTTGGTGGAGTTGCCGTTGTTGTTGGGATTGACGAGGCCCAAGTACTGACTCCCCAAGGCGCCTGAAAAGTTGTCGGAGCGGGAGATCACGAGGGCGAGCCCGTTGCCGCCTATGTACCGATCTTTGAGGATAGTGGCAAAGGCGAAAGTGGCCGAGAAGGAGACGACGGAGCCGTTAAGCGGAGTCCGGACTTGAATCGGCGACGGGTAGAAGGCGTGCCCTCTCATCTGCCTCGTGTTGTTGGTGAGCTTCAAGAGGCCGCCGGAGGTGATCATGGCGGTGCCGTCGAGCGTGAGGTTCGCCCCCCGGAATCCATTGAAGGTGAAGTCATCTCCAGTGCCAGTGGCTGAGAGACGGCGGTGGAGCAACAGGAGGAGGAGGAAGCTGCCGAGGAAAGTGCTATGACACATGATGCGAGTTTGAATGGTTGCAGCAATCTCGACAAATGTAACAACACGTTGCCTTTCGTGGAAGGAAAGAAAGAAAGGAGATTGGAGAACATCAACATCAACATCAATGAGGTAGGTCGATTTGCAAGGTCTAATAAATATAATTAATGACATCTCATAGGTCTATTGAAAGAATTAAATTAGAATTTTTACCGAATTATAATTTATTAATCTACTACTTCGGATCGGGAGAGGGCAAGTAATCACACCGACCGAATGCCCTCTGCAACTTTCAGTCTGGTGTTCAGACTTCATGTGAGAGCATGGAGAGGGAGGTCAACATTTCTCCTCCGTTCAGATGCTGCAAGTCTACAGTCGTCTGACAGATGCTTCTCACAAAAAGATTCATTAGTTCGAATTAGGATCCAACGAAGATATCAATTTCAGAATTCATTGGAGGTTCAATAATTGAGAAGGACTGTTAAATATATCAAAATTGAGGGAGGTTTTTGAAACTAGGCCAACGAGCAGACGATCCCCTCTCCACGCGATGCCAACGAGCAAGCCTCAGCGCCAAGCCAACACCGTCTTCCTCCCCTCCTCCTCCTTCTTCCCTAGAGCGCCGACGACACCTCCTCCACGTGAGACCTCGCCGACCCTCCTCGATCGAAGCTAATCGCCACTGTCCCAGCCGGCTGTCGGGGTTGTTCTCTTCGCTCTCTGCTGACACATTCTCTTCCTTCTCCTTGGTGATTCATCCATCACCAGCGCTCCACATGCAGAAGGTAAGCAGGTTTTGTTTTGGAGAGGATTTCTACTGTGGTATTAGAAGGTCGTGGCTTTGCTTTTGATATGTTACCGTCGGCAACATCATCATAAAAAAAAAAAAAACAAAGCAAAGGAAATCATTAAAGGCAGTGTTGTGTACATGTGTGTGCGTGAGTGTGTGTCCACACACACACACACACACACACGGATTTGCTATCCTATATATCGCGCCCTACAGATCGCGTACGCGACAACGACTGATCGGTCACGTACGTCGACGGATTCACCGGTACGCCGACGGGTTCATCGCTAATCCTAAGGTTCACCGCACCCCTAGGGTTATAGTTTTGTTCGGGGGCGATGGACGCGAAGCGTAGCGCCGTGCGTGACCGATCAGGGAAGCACCTGATGGTCACGCGGCCCCGTCGCGCACGGGGTCCGCACTGCGCGATCCGCAGAAGAGCAGAACTATATATATATATATATATATATAGTTGTAAAGATATGTGACATGTGTTGTTGTTGGGTATTGAATCGATTACTCGGATTATGTTTGGGCTAAGTCTAATATGAACCTAATCTTGTAATCCTGGTAACTTGGAATAATTCAAGTTAAGCATTTAATTATGTTATGATTAATTAAATGTAATGAGATAATTAGGATGCCCTAATTAATTAGGATAGTTCGTTTAACTAAGTATCATGAATTATAATAGCTAAATATGTCTTTTTTTACAGGATCATGATTGGACACGGATTATTTGGACGGGAGTTCTCTCAAATATTACACGATATTTACGAGGCGGATACCTTCTAACTTATCTCTGTAGATATTTCAGATTTCTATGTATGATTCTCTGTATAGATAGTAGTAGGATTTACTTTTATCTATTTTTTGGTTATCCAGCTTGGTACTTACTGTTTGACCTTTTGACATGTTCGAATTTATTTGGCGGTTTCGGAGATTAGATAACATCCCTATACCTGTCCCAATCTGCTGCGGAGATTTTTTCAAATCCCTGAAACTGAACTTATATCCAATAATGCCTTCCGAGCCCCATTACGTGGTATATCTTTTTAGCTCCTGAGGCTATGGTGCAGCCGAAGAGCATCAAGTTGTCATCTAAATCTTTACAGTTCGATCTCCAATTACGACGTATTTTACAGAAATTTTTTTCCTAAATGGGATGCACAACTATGGAATGTTAGATTTCTTAATCATCCATTGTGAGTCCTTCCCGATTTATTTTAATAATTGATGAAAAATTTTTATAAGACGGGAATGATTATGCCAAATTATATTGTTATCCATGCGGTGCGGTCCCTCTAGGGAGAGCATCAAAAGTTTCTTGCGTCTACGAAATGATCGTCTTAACCCTGCTGTGTTCATCGAGACAGATAACAACGTCTCTGAATCCATCATAGATTTTGATTTTACCATCGTATCCATTATCCTGTTTAATTTATTTTGTCGAGATTATAATGTTAAAAGTTATGATTTTGACGATTTTGATCATGATCAATATATGCATATGTTTTGCATTAGTGTTTGATCTAATGGAATGAAATAATACATATTCATTAAATTTAAGGAAAGAAGCGCTTGGTTTATCTATTTTCTTATTTTCATTTTCTAAAAAAATATAATTAATTTCCTGAAAAAAATGATGTTTGGTTAGTATTCTGCATTTCTATTATCTAAAAAAATATTATTTTCTGAAATATTAAAAGTCTTTTCTAAAATATGAAAAAATATAATTTTTTAAAAAATAAAAAAGAAAATAACTCAAAATAAATACAACCTAAGACTCACGTTGTTTTCCAATTTTTTAATTATATTTTCCGCTAAGAACAATGACGGAATTTGATAATCGTAAATATGTTTTTTTAAAAAAAAAATTATCAAATTTTTAAGATTGTTATTGTATGTATAGCGATAGGAAACCTTAGAAATTAGAGAAATTCTTAATTTGCCCTCAAATTTTATATTCTAATTAAAAATATCCTTTATTTTAAATACGTTTTAATATTTTTAAACTCTCATTAGTTCGCTTCTTACTTGTTAGTTTCTTGATGCATCTAAAGCATAAGATATCACAGTCTTATATAATTATTTTTTCATCAAATAAATTAATAATAATATTTAAGCGAAGTGAAAGAATATAAAAAATTTAATGAGCATGTTAATTAATTCTACGAGAAATACAAGTTTTTCTTATAGAATTACCATATTGTTTTTCATTATATGCCCTAAAATTACTGTTTTATCACATGCAAAAATATAACAGCATTTTTACATATGGATAAATTATAAAGGCAAAAACAAAATTGTTCAATGAAATAAATAGGTTTCAACACTGAACCAAATCAAAGCTCATCGTTTGTTGATTTGATTGGTTGTTTATCTTCTCCTTTGAACCTCCATAATCTTCTATTGTCTATGATCCCTAATTCATGAAAGAAGTTTCAGAAGTTAGTTGTCGATATCATGAAGTCTCTAAATTTGTGTTCGACCTCCTCTCTAATAGTGGTGATGTCAGGCCCCGAGGAGCGCTCGTCCGATACCGACCGGATTGCCACTCCCTCGACCGACGGACAATTCGGAAACCTAACCCCTACGACCATCCCAGATGATTGTACCTCAGCCTATAGGGCTGGAACAACCGTCTGCAATTAACAGAAACGAAAACGACGACAAAGCTGCGTACCGGTACAACTTACGACAAAAACCAAAACGAAATCGAGGCCTCCATGGCACACAAAAGTACAACTATCCTGCCGTAACATAGACGTCGCAAAAGAGTATAACATACCAACAGCGGAAATGAAAAGAAATACAATGAATAAAAGAAACGGGTACCAACATGTACCCTAACCAAAATACAGGCGAAAATCGTCTCGGAGACACATGAACTGGGACAGGCTGCTGAGCAATCCAGACGATCATCCTGATAAGAGGAAAAAAAAATAGCCAACGGGGTGAGTCCTAAGAACTCAGCGAATACAGTCTAATGTGCATAGGAAGAAATAATAGCAGTAAGTCACCGTCAATCTATCTATCACAGTACTGAAGATAACTGCAGTAAGAAGAAATGCAGAACTGAACCATAAGCAGTAAAGGGACTACATACCTACCTGCGTCGATCCCAAACCTGGTAGTATGCATGTCATCCAGGTGCAACAATCAAGTGTAACAATCACAATCATATGCATCAATGCACAGTATGCTCATGATGCGGCATGGGTCACCCCTGACGCCTCAGTCAGTAATGCACACGCGGGACCATATGGGTAGGGCTGTCACCTGGTCCTCCCTGCACGAACAGACGGTCGATAATGCACACGCGAGACCGAATGGGTAGGGTCGGAGACCATAAACGTACCCCACCATCGGGTGAAGTAACGCTCTAAACGTCCCTTGCTATCATCGGATAGGTAGGACGAGTAGCAAGTATGACGACCCATCTCAACCTCCAGGGAGTCAAAGGTCGTCCCCTATGCTACGTACAATAATGATACATGTCGTTATCCCATGCATCAACCACTATCTATCCCTACTGTCATCTACATGATATGCAGTAGTCCAGATAACCGGTATGCACCAATATCTAAATCCTAGCGCAAGGTATAAGGTCAACTGTGCATCATCAATCCATACAGAAACAGTAAGCGGTAAAGCTAACAGAATACAACTACCGAAGCAAGCGTACAGAGTTACAGATATCAGATATCCCTACTGTTAACTATGTCTAACTATGCATAGAAAGAGGTACCCGCCTCGATATGAAGAAGTCCAAGCGTCGAGAACCCCCGTCCAAAAATAATAGCCGCGACGAAGATAGCCACGACACTCAGTATCCTGCATCAAATACACAATTACTTAACCAATATAACTTCTAATTTACTTAGGATTAATTCTAATCAATCAATCCTAATTAAACACCCCTTTGATTAATTAGGATTGATTATAATTAATTAAACCCTAACTTCTTAACCAAACACACCTCTAGGTTAATTAGGATTAATTACAATTAATTAATCCCTAACTTCCTAGCCAATATACCATCTAAATTATTTAGGGGTAATTATAACCAATTAACCCCTCACGGCAACTCACCAAAACACCATCTCTGGCCTACAACCAACCCAAATCACAACAATAAGCCCAATCGTTAATCAACCCCTAAGAACAATCTGATCAACATCAATATCACTAAGAACAGAGCATCCACACAAACTCTGATCATTCACAGTAATCGACATCATGCACAAACAGGATCTAAATCCTTGATCAACCGTAGCATACCCCCAAACGAAAACCCTACTCAAAACTAAACAGGAAACAAGCATCCGAATTCATCCAAAGACCATACCATACCAAAACCTTACCTGAGGGCACGCCTTAACTCTGTGATCGGTGAGATCCAATCCCCCCCAGGCCCCTTGTGCTCCTCTGCTCAGATCGTCGAGAAGAAGAAATCGCCCGTGCCCTTTTCGTGTCTTCGGCAGTGGCGCAGTCGTCGCCCGCTCGACAGGAAGCAGATGGAGGGTGAAACTGTTGGGACCGATTGGCGAGCTAGAGGGGGGGTGATTAGCTCCGATTTGCTCCTTAATGATTTGTCGCGGCGGAAGACTCGAGCAAACGCTAACACAAGGATTTACTTGGTATCCACCCCGGTCGGGTGACTAATCCAAGGATCCACTCTCCTCACACTCTCATGCACTATGAAAGTCTCCTTCTTGAGGTGGAGAAACCTCTTACAAGCTTGTTACAAAGATACAACAAGAACAAAAGCAAATACAAGATAAAATCTTACAAGATTTACAAATAAGCTCACACTTTGCTTTCCTTGCTATCTTCAAGCTTGTGATTGCCTCTTGGACCTTGGAAATGCAGCAGCAACGAGCTCCAAGGCTTCCCTTGAAATGGCAATGTAGTTGAAGAAGAAGAGGAGAAGTTCTTCCGCTTCAAACCTGCGCGAAAGTCCTTATACCCGACGCCTAGGGTTTGGTAATCGATTACCCAATCGATTACCACGTAGGATTTAGCCGTTCAACGGCTAGTTTTCGAACGGTAATCGATTGGTCAATCGATTACCAGTACCCTGAATCGATTACCCAATCGATTCAGAGCTTCTCTGTTCTCTCGCGCAAACCTCCGTGATCGATTACCCCAATCGATCAAGAGACACCTTAATCGATTGACCAATCGATTAAGGGAAGGCTGAATCGATTACCCAATCGATTCAGCCACCCTCTGTCCTCTCGCAAAAACCTCCTTAATCGATCCACTGATCGATTCACTCAATCGATTACCCAATCGATTGAGTCCAACCTAACTTGTTCCCACAAGTCTAGGATCCCCTACCAAGTGTCCAGTCAACCCCGTTGACCGACCTGGATTTCTACTGCCTAGCTCCCAGCTCGGACTTAACCTGATTCCCCACCAGGTTTGCCTAACACTCGAGTTAGGTCTAGTCTCTCGGTAGACTTCCACCTTGCCAGCATGTGATCTCCCCGATCCATCTGGACTTCACCTAGTCCCACTAGGTCTTCTCCCATGCCAGCGTGCGATCTCCCCGATCCACCTGGACTTCACCTAGTCCCACTAGGTGTGCCTAGTCCCACTAGGTCTTTTTCCATGCCAGCGTGCGATCTCCCCGATCCACCTGGACTTCACCTAGTCCCACTAGGTGTGCCTAGTCCCACTAGGTCTTTTCCCATGCCAGCGCACGATCTCCCCGATCCACCTGGACTTCACCTAGTCAAGTCTCCAGTCAACCTTGACCCACTTGACACCATACGACATTCAAACATAATTATCAAATTCAAACATCAATGTCAAACATCGAAACATACACCTCAAGCTCACCCGAGCTTGCTAGACTCAAGCTCACCTGAGCTTTGTCAAACTAGGTCAACCCTGACCTAACCAAGATTGCACCAACAATCTCCCCCTTTTTGATGTTTGACAATATGTTTGAGAAAGACTAAACCCTATTAGCCTTTCAATTTTCTCCCCCTTTGACACACATCAAACACTCTCCCTGAAAGTCTATATGGTCAAAGGTATACACAATGAAAATCTCATACTTTTCATTGAACCTATGCTCAACCTTGAGCATTCATTATAATGAAGATTTCCAATCTTCATCCTTTCATTTTACCAAAAATAAAAAAATACAACCACATGTTGTTAAGGAAGACCTCCCCCTCAAAACATGCTCTAAACCTCTATCATTGCACCAACAATGATTTTTGAGTTCCTAAAACCTTTAGGAAAACTCAACTTGAGGTGATTGAGATTTTGGGATTCAAAACTTGAACCAAAACCTCTCCTTAACCCTTAGATGTTCACCAAACCATTTCCCTTTTTGATTTCACAATGAAATTTACCCAAATATACTTATAAAAGTAATTCTAGGGTCTAGGGATTGTTAGGTTACTCAAAAATGGGTTAACGGACTGAAACTAGACAGTTTCAGACTTACTAATCGATTGGTGTTGGGAACCAATCGATTAAACTAGCCTCAATCGATCAACGAATCGATTACGGCTGACTGTAATCGATCAAATGATCGATTACGCGAGCTTCTGTGCTCGCAAAAAGATCGACCAATCGATTAACCAATCGATTGGCTATGGTCCCAATCGATCACCTGATCGATTGGGAGTTTCTGAAATCTGAAAACAATTTCAGATCCGAAATTCAGAAACCCCTAAATAATTCTACAAAATTCAAAAAATTCTAAAATTTTGTGTAGACATTATTTATACCATATACTATCAAGGAAAAATAATTTTCTATGAAAATAACATTCATTTCCAAAGATTGACACAAAATTGGAAACCATTGAAATACTTCAATGTTTTACTCTATTTTGTACCCAATTCATCAATGATGAGTGCTATCAAAAGATAGTCTTCACCAAGGTTTTCCAAGATAGTTTTAAAATGTTTTTCAAAAACAATATCCAATCATGTTCCTTGGGCTAAATGCACATGACTTGTACATTAGCTTTCCCAATGATTGGAGTTCAATGAACTTCATGATTTGATGATACTAAAACTCAATAGGATGCATATAAATCAACACTTTGAGTTTTGTTCATCTTCCTAACATCTCACTTGTTCTAATGTGTCTCTAAAACACACACAAGTCACCTTATAGTCTTAGTGAGATGGGAAAGTCATGTTCTCCCTAATCTTAGGGTTCATGTATTTCTACCTAGGCATTATAAACCTTGATCATCCACCTTGGATGTCAATTAATGCCAATGTCCTTAATTTCAATTAAAATTGACTAAATGCATGATTATGACTATGACATGCATCATATTAGGTTTTTCAACAGAAATTATAGCTAAATGATGCATGAATGACATGACATGTAATATTCTCATAATAAAATATGAGATATGGATTATGATGTCATGGCATGTGATAGGGCATCCAAAACATGGCATATAAGCATAAAAGAAAATACCTAGATCTCCTATCTAAGTATCAATAACTCATCGCTAAGCCATTGATAATCCTAAATTTGCCCTAATTTCCAAGATAAAGCCAAAACTCCCCAACTTGGCCTATCTTTGGATTCTAACCTAGTTGTGCCAACTTTATC
>JAGFNQ010008290.1:21500-125305 GCA_024364735.1 Boesenbergia rotunda | reverse complement strand
GTGGAAATATGTAAGTTTTCTTTGTACCAGAAACTTACAATTATTCTGAAAACCAATTTATGAAATCTCGGAATTTTGGGCACTTTCTTTTAAGAAAGTCTAGACAAATTCATGGACAGTTAATTGACAATTAAATTTGAATTGGTCTTTAAATTGACAACAAAATTCTTTATTTTGGATTGAGCCTCGGGGAGCCGTCCAATTTAAAGCTAGTTGTTGTAATTTAATTTCCCAATTTTTAATTGAAATTGTCATGTTTGATTTGGATTGAGCCTCGGGAGCCGTCCAATTGGATTTATGACAAATTATTTTTCTTTGGGTATCTGAGCCTCGGGGAGCCACCCTTAGAAAATGATTTGTTGTAATTAATTAAATCCATGAATAAAATATGTTGAAGAGGTGATGCTCTTACATATTGTTGTCTCCAAAATTAATTAGGAAAATGGTTTCCTATAGAGTTTCTTAAATGAGATTTTCATGAAAATAATATGTGGTTGAATTAAGGGAATTATCTCTTAATTTAATAAGTTTTGATTTAGAGAAATCAAAGTCTTGAACATATTATTTCCGAAATTGATTATGACAATTTAGGAAATTGTTTCCCAAAACAATTCCTTTATTAAAGTATGAGATTAGAATTAGGAAATCCGGTTCCTAATTCAATTAATGAGACTTGATAACTTAAGTCACATACATACTTTATTGAGGAAAACGTTAGTCATGACATATGTCATGAATGTGCTTAGAAAAGATGAGACCCAAAACCCCTTATAAAATATTAAGGCCAACACCTTCCATTAATATGGTTAGAATCGGAGTTTTGTTTCTCGTTTGGGTTGATGGACACATCCATGCCCAACTTGAACCTCAACATGTTCAAACCATGGAATTAGTTTATGAATAATATAGTTGGAGTCAGAGGTCAATCCTTAGTTTTGGTTGTTGGACACATCCAAGCCTAACTAAACGGTTGAATGAGCTCCAACCATATTAAAACTATTTCTTGATTAATGGGTCAGCCTTAAGCTTGGAGCATCGATTTGTTGTGCCACAGCCAAGGTCGATGTAAAGAGAGGTGCAGTTGGGTGCTATGTAAAATGTTACATACTTGTTAATGAGTTAACAACCCAATGATTTATGCAAACATTCAATTAGTTGATAGCATAAAGTGATAGTTACATATATGTGATATGTAATCGGTGTAATTACCTACCTTCATAGCTAAGAAAAACTTGATGGCCACAGTCATGGTTGTTCTTATCTATGGTTGGATATCAACCTATTTGGAGATGTTCCTACGATCTCCCGAATTGATAAAAAGGGTTATTCAATTTGAAAAATAAATAGGATTTTATTAATGTATGTTGATACATTCTTTAATCAATCTTCTCACATAAACTCAATTTGTATTTCTAGGTTAATCACTCGATCATGTCTTCTCTGAATTTGCGTTCCATTTTGGACACCAACAAACTGACTGGGCCAAACTTCATGGACTGGCTTCGAAACCTGAGGATAGTCCTCAAGGCAAAGAAGCTTGCTTATGTCCTTGAAAATCAACTTCCCAACCATCCTCCAGAGAATGCAACTACAGAGCAATTGTTGGCCTATCAGAAACATGTGACCGATTCTGAAATGGCGGGTTGCATCATGCTAGCATCTATGGTACCTGAGCTGCAAGAGTAGCATGAGCATATGGATGCTTATACCATCATCTTCCATCTTCATGAGTTATTTGAAGAGCAGGCGAGATCCGAAAGGTTCGAGGTCTCCAGACTCCTCTTCACCTCAAAGATGCAGGAAGGCACTTCTGCCTCACAATTCGTGTTAAAGATGTTGGGGTACATTGAGCGACTGAGCACACTCGGTTTTGCAATGGATCATTAACTAAGTATTGACTTAATTCTGAGTTGTTTGCCCAAAAGTTGTTCACAATTTGTGATGAACTATCGGATGAACAAGCTGGAGACTACCATTCCTGAGTTAATCAACATGCTGAAGGCTGTTGAGCCCGCTGTAAAGCAGGATCAAAAGGCGGTACTGTTAGTTGGTTCCTCGAAGAAAGGTTCTAAGAGGAAGGCCAAAGAACAGAACAAAGGGAAGAAGAAAAAGGCCAAGAAGACTGAAAAGAAACCAAAAGGAACTTGCCATCATTGTGGCAAGGAGGGTCACTGGCGAAGAAACTGCAAGGCTTATCTTGAGTCCTTGAAGAATAAGGCATCCGATGCCCCTTCCTCTTCAGGTATCTTCGTTATTGAATGTCACTCTATTTCCTCAAATACCTGGGTACTTGATACTGGGTGTAGCTCACATAATGTAATGACATACAGGGGCTAAGGAATAGAAGAAGACTTGTCAAAGGAGAAGCAAATATGCGAGTTGGAAATGGAGCAAAGATTGCTGCTGTTGCCATCGAACCTATTTGCTAAAGCTCCCCACTGGACGTGTCTTAGAATTGGATAATTGTTATTTTGTTCCTTCATTAATAAAGAACATTGTATCTATTTCATGTTTGAATGAAAAAGGTTATCATTTAACTTTTAGTAACAATTGTTGTTACATAACTTTAAATGACGTTCTTTATGGGAATGGAACTTTGTGCAATGGCATCTACACGTTAGATTTATCCAGTGACGTTTTCAATATCGAAGTTAGCAACAAACGTGCTCGAATAGATAATCGAATAGACTCCTACACGTGGCACTGTCGTCTTGGCCATATAAGTAAGAAACGCATGACCGAATTACACCGATGTGGAATTTTGGAATCATTTGAACCCGGTTCATTTGATACATGCGAATCATGCTTAAAAGGCAAGATGACCAAATTACCCTTTTCCGGAAAAGGTAATCCAGTGGGAGAATTGCTTGGTCTAATACATACCGATGTATGTGGACCAATGTCAACTCTAGCACAAGGAGGCTATAGCTACTTCATCACCTTTATCGATGATCACTCACGATTCGGGTATGTGTTCTTGATGAAACACAAATCTGAAGCTTTTGAGAAATTCAAAGAGTTCAGAAATGAAGTAGAGAAACAACTTGGCAAAAGTATTAAAATACTTCGATCCGATCGGGGTGGTGAATACTTAAGTCAAGAGTTTCAAGATTATCTTAGGGACAATGGGATATTGTCCCAATGGACTCCGCCATATACACCACAGCATAATAGTGTATCTGAGAGGCGCAACCGAACCTTGATGGACATGGTTAGGTCTATGATGAATCATGCAACTCTTCCAAAATCCTTTTGGGGCTATGCACTTAAGACAGCTGTTTACTTGCTAAACAGAGTCCCGACCAAGGTAGTCTCTACTACTCCATATGAGATTTGGAATAGTAAGAAACCTCACTTAACTCACCTTAAGATATGGGGTTGTCCTGCTTATGTGAAGCGGGTTATATCAGACAAATTGGATGCTAAGTCTGATAAATGTCTATTTATTGGATATCCTAAGGAAACGAAGGGTTACCAATTCTATCATCCCTTGGAACAAAAGGTGTTTGTTTCAAGGCATGCTGTATTTCTAGAGAAAGAGTTTCTTTTACAAGAAAACAGTGGGAGTGACATTGAACTTGATGAAGTTCAAGAAACTCCAATAGACATTACAGAGACACCTAGTCTAGGCCCACAACCAATAATTCATAGTGATGAGCTATCAGTTGAACCTAAAACTACACTACCTCTTCGTAGGTCTGATAGGACACGCAACATTCCAGAGAGATACGGATTTCTCGTAAGTGAATCGAACGACGTGTTGCTCATTGGCGATGACGAACCTATCAGTTATGAAGATGTTCTGAAAAGTTCAGAAAGGGACAAATGGCTTGAAGCCATGAAGTCGGAAATGGATTCCATGTACGAAAATCAAGTATGGGACTTGGTTAACCCACCTGAAGGGATTAAGCCCATAGGGTGCAAGTGGGTTTTCAAGAAGAAAACCGACATGGAAGGTAATGTAGTTACCTTTAAGGCTAGATTAGTGGCAAAAGGATATCGTCAAAAACAAGGAATTGATTATGACAAAACCTATTCGCCAGTAGCTATGCTTAAATCCATTCGGATGCTCCTAGCCATAGCAGCTCATTATGATTATGAGATATGGCAAATGGATGTGAAAACAGCTTTCCTTAACGGAAACCTGCTTGAGGATGTGTACATGATACAACCTGAAGGTTTCACATCGGTTGATAAAACCAAAGTATGCAAGCTTCGACGATCCATATATGGACTAAAGCAAGCATCAAGGAGCTGGAACATCCGTTTTGATGAGACAATCAAAGAGTTTGATTTCTCACAAAATCCTGACGAACCTTGTGTGTACAAGAAGGTTAGTGGGAGTGCAGTCGTATTCCTAGTATTATATGTCGATGACATCTTACTTATAGGAAACGATATATCAGTTTTACGAACAGTTAAAATTTGGTTGTCCAAAACTTTCTCCATGAAAGACCTGGGAGAAGCAACCTATATCCTTGGGATTAGAATCTATAGAGATAGATCAAAACGGTTGCTTGGTCTTTCGCAGTCTACATATATAGACCGAGTGCTAAAAAGGTTTAGCATGTCGGAATCCAAGAAAGGTTACCTTCCCATCAGGCATGGGATCAACCTTTCAAAGTCTATGTGTCCGCGCACAGAAGACGAGAGGATTTGCATGAATAAGATTCCCTATGCATCCGCAATAGGATCTATCATGTATGCTATGTTATGTACAAGGCCCGATGTATCGTATGCTTTGAGCGTCACAAGCAGATACCAGTCGGATCCGGGAATGGATCATTGGGCGGCTGTAAAGACAATCCTTAAGTACTTAAGAAGAACTAAGGATGTGTTCCTAATATATGGAGAAGGAGATATGGTAATACGTGGGTATACAGATGCCAGTTTCCAGACAGATAAGGATGACTCCAAATCACAGTTTGGATACGTATTTACTTTGAATGGAGCCGCAGTAAGTTGGAAAAGTTCCAAACAAGACACCGTAGCGGATTCCACCATGGAAGCGGAATATATCGCAGCTTCGGAAGCAGCAAAGGAAGCAGTTTGGATCAAGAAGTTTGTCTCAGAACTTGGTGTGGTTCCAACCATTGATGAAGCAGTGTCGGTTTACTGCGACAACAATGGAGCTATTGCACAAGCGAAGGAACCAAGGTCTCATCAGCGATCCAAACACGTGCTTCGACGCTATCATCTGATCAGAGAGATTATAAGTAGGAATGACATACAAATTGAGAGAGTTCCCACTGAAAGGAATATAGCGGATCCTTTAACTAAGGCCTTGCCTCAAAGCAAGTTTGAGGGTCATGTTAGAGCCTATGGTATTGGATACCGTAGCGATTGGCATTAGGCCAAGTGGGAGTTTGTTAGTGATATGAGAGAAGTGTCCTAAGGCAATCGCCTTATGATGTAAACATTTATATTAATAAATGATAATTCACTATTTGAGTATACATGTTTTGTGTATTTGATTGAGATCTTAAACTCATCTACTGAATGTCCGCAATACAACTCACAGCATAAGAGAATTTGTGATGGGATCACAACTAGTGATTATCTCTAATGTGCAATTGTGAAGTATTGAAATTATCCCTAGTCGATGAATTGATAAAAACGGACACTATCAATTCTGTTGAGACTAGCATGGGTTATTCTCTAATCAGCTGATTTTCACTGGCTAGTGACATTGGGATGTCCGGAGATAAACATGGATGCTAGTTAAGGGAACTAGTTCATTGGAGTGACTAGCTGTAAAACTTCATATGGTTATCTATAAAGATATGTCAATGAAGTTCTTACTGCAGCTTAAGTGCGATGTTCCTTTGACTTGCGGTGTTCAAGTCATCTTGGTCATGGAGACTTATACTTTAACATCTTAAGCAAACATCTCCAAGGAGGTGTGGACCCAGGATGATTGGGTATAAGCCGAAGTGCCCGAAGATGTTTGAACAACCTACAAAGGATTCACCACTCCTTGCGAGGAGATGTATACCCAGGCCTATCGTCGGATTGTTACTCAAAACCTCTGGCCAGAGTATATCATGTTTAGAGTGCGAGTCTCTTACATGAGAGTAATTAGAAATCCAAAGGACGAGAAAGACACTACTTGGGCTAGGTGTGACGTAGTCAGCCTAGTGGGGACTGACACCATAGACCGTGTCCTGAACCAAGTGGGTATAAGGTGGTGAAGGGAATGGGGCACGATTCATTAGAGCTGCTGAAGGGTTTCAGAATAATTTCTTCTGAGGTCAAACCGTTGATCTTTCGATTAATTGGGGATCATGATGTACTACTAGGTGCCACTCATGATCGTTCTATAATTAGTTGATTATAGACGGCCAACATAAATCGAAAGCCTATTTAGTCACACGCACTACGAGTGATCCGAGGGATTTAAAACGAGTTGAAAATTGGATTTTCCGATCAAGAGAAATAAGTCGAATCTGAGTTAATCAGAGGCGCAATGGAAACTAAAAATGACTAAGTCTTTTGAAGGCTTTTTGGGCGAATTAAATGAGTTTAATTCGCGATCGGTTCGGGTCAGTTTTGGCCGGCCAAAGAGGGTGTTAACCCTCCTTGGGTGGCTGGCCAATAAAGGGAGAATAAACCAATTTAATTTATTTAATTAATAAAATAAATCTAGCGCTATTTATTTTATAAATTATGGATGAATAAATTTGTATAAAGAAATTTATATAAATAAATTTGTAGAAATTTATTCTTTTTATGGAAGTTAAAATAATCCATGAAATGGTTTATTTTAATTTTATAAAATCAATTAAGAATTGATTTTTCCATAATAAGAAAGTTTATAAATTTCTTATAAAATTTATTCCATAATTTAAAGAGAAGAGGAATTTGTTTTATTATAAATTTGTTATAATAAGACTCGGCTTAAACGGAATAATTAATAAGAGAATTTATAAAATAAATTTCTTATAACTAATTCCGTTAATTCGGTTTAGAGGGAGACTTAGCAAAGGAGTTGCTACTATATAAAGGAACCAAAGGCAAGCCCTTATTCCCAATTAACTAATCAAGTTGTGAAGAGCTCTCCCTCTCTCTCTTCTCTTCTCCCTCTTCTCTTCTCCCCACCTAGGGCCGGCGCCCTCTTGGAGTTTTAGGGCCGGCACCCTCTTGCAGAACTAGGGCCGGCGCAACCCTCTCCTCCCCTTGTGAGTTGCCGTGAGCTTCAACAAGAAGGAGAAACCAAACAAGAAGAAGAAGAAGCGGATAGCGACTCCTCTCTTCCCGGAATTTAGATTCCGTTTCTTCTTGGTGAGTTTCCTATTTTTCTCTTGTTCTTCTTTGTTGTGCCTATAGAGAATCTAGTAGTTCTCGTCGGCACAAAACTCGTGACTTTACGAAGTCATCCCGAAGAGAACTCGGCGTGGACGCGAATAGAGGCGAAGCTTCCAAGGGACGCTACGGTTGGATCTCGTCCCTTACTTCGAGTTACGAGAGGTATAATGTAAATTAGTTTACTTTTCCGCAAAGTTTTATTTTATGATTATGTCAACACACTATAAGGTTGCATGCTAGATACGAAGTTAAAATAATTTAAGAAATTATTTTATGCAAACTCTTCCGCTGCACGTAAAAATTTAAAATTTTACGAACTCGTATCCTTGTCGACATGCACCCGGTCCCAACAACATGATGTATATATATATGATACTGGTATGGGATGTTTGATGTCAAAAACCTAAGCTACCTCTACCTTTGACTTTCGGCCAAAACCTTAGGTTTAGGGTTAAGAAGAACTCGGTTAACTCATGAAGCATGCTACCACTTCCTATGACATGAATATGATTTATGTGACCAATCTTGTCATATATAAAGTAGGTTAAGTGGTTGAAATATAATATATGTATGAGCATGTTTATAGCCCATGGGGCACCCTTTATGAATTGCATGTGATGTGTATGATAAAATGCTTGAAAGGATACTCCACTAAGTATGGGATCAAGAGCACCCCTTATGTTGTGTGGTGTGTCCCTGTGGGATCATGAGCACCCTTGAAGAGTGGTGTGTCCCTTAAGAGTGGATTTGGAGTACTCCTTAGCATATATGTAAAGACATGATAAGTATTTTACTTTGTAAGTTGTGTACCCGACTCGGAAGGGGGTCGTTAAACAAATCCGGGGTGCATGTTAACGTAAGGTCATGGCTCCGGTAGGACGGAAGGGTCCTGCTCTAATTGGTTGGTGGCTCGCTACCCCAATTCATTAGGGAACGCGCATTATGTGGTACACAACTGGGCCCTATATGATATGAATGTATTTTTAAGTAATACCTTTATGGAATTGTTTTGAAAAACATTGATGATATGTGAAGGGCATGCTTAAGATACTTTATGTTGCATGCTTAGAAACTTTGATGTTTAGTATGCTATGATGAACTCATGCTTATGATTTATTATGTGTACATGTTGTATGCTTTCGTATGGATTTTGCGAGTAGGACAAGATCCTTACTAAGCATTTACGCTTACTAGTTTATGTGTTGTCTTATGCTGCAGATAAGGGTAAGGAATACTTAAACTAAAGGAAGAGGCAGGAGGGCTGAAGATGTGTGGGGTGGTGGCTCGGGAATGAATGATTCTATATCTACTTTACTATGCTTATGATGATGTTTGCTTCAACAAAGAATGTTAGTGAATGTTAAGATAACTCTTTATTAAGATATTTCAAATGATGACTAGTATGCTTAGCACTGGTAAATATCTCTTGATAGTTTTAAACAAGCATGCTAAGTACTTGGTCCTTACATTGTTGGTTTTAAATTTTATGCTAGTAAAAAATATATATATATTATTATATGATTGATTGTACGTAACCCCGCCCCGAGAGTAGATATAAGGGCGGGCGTTACATAAAATATCAAATATTAATTCCTTGATCCGTAATATTAATGCTAAAATCTTTGAAATTAATTCTAATACTTCAATTAATAATCTTTCTAATAATTCTGATAACTCTAATGATAGTGATTAAATTTCAATTAATAATCTTTTTGATAATTCTAATAACTCTAACGATAGTGAGGAAATTTTAATTAATAATCGTTCTAATAATTCTGATAACTCTAAGGATAGTGATGAAATTTTAATTAATAATCTTTATAATAATTTTGATAATTTTAAGGATAGTGATGAAATGTTGGTTAATATTATTGCTGATAATTCAAATATTTTTGAAGATAATATTGATAATAATACTCAACCTATTTCTGAAGATAATGGTGATGATAATAGTCAACCCTTAATTAATAATTCTACTGTTTTTGAATATAATGCTATAACCTTAATTAATAATCTTGAAAATTATTCTACCAACAGTGAAGATAATGATACAATTTTAATTAATAATTCTAAATATAACATTGAAGATGAAGACGAAGATGAATTTATTACAATTAAAGATATATTTAATAGGGCTTACAAAAATTCAAATAAAGCAGAAGTGTTAAATAAACTTGAAAACATAAATATAAAAGAAATAATAGATGAACCAGAGATTTTTGAATTAATGGAAATGTTGCAAGTATCTCTGATGAAGTAATCAGAGATTTTTGGAAATGAATCACAAATTTAATAACCTAAGTTAATTCTTAACAATTTAAATTTAATTAATTCTTAAGAATTTAAACTTTTATTAATACTTAACAATTTAAATTTAATTAATTCTTAACAATTTAAACATTAATTAATTCTTAACAACTTAAACTTAAATTAATTCTTAACAATTTAAACTTTAATTAATTCCTAACAACATAATCTTTAATTAATTCTACAACTTAAATTTTAATTAATTATTAATTTTTAATTAATTCTTAACAACTTAAAATTTTAATTAATTCTTAAATTTTAACAACTTAAATTTTAAATAACTCTTAACAAATTAAATTTTAATAAATTCTTAATAAATTAAACATTAATTAATTCTTTAACAACATAAAATCTTAATTAACTCTTAATTGTATTAATCAACAATTCAACTTTAATAACAAATTCAATTCTTAATTCAATAAAATCCACAAACTAAATTTCAATTTCCTTAAAATATGAAACTAAATAAAATCCTACCCAACTGAAACATTTACTTTTGTTTTTTATATATTTGCCATGTCATTCATGTTTACTTTTCTACTTAGAATGGCTAGATAGGAAAAAGATTGATTGATTCTTGCCTAACATATTACCAGGGTGGGGCGATATGATAGTACGTTAGGGAAGCTTGGTCCAGGAAGTCATGAAGGGTAAGGAGTACCCAACTTGGTCGACTTAGCTATGTGGAACTAGCCGAAGCTACCTCGCCACATCCTAGACTATTAGACCAAAGTTTTCAAAAGAGTAAATAGAAAGTATCATTTCTTTAAAAGGCATTGTCTAGGAAAGGGTTGATGATCCAATAAGGCTACGACAAAAGAAGACCCTTATGCCTCGCCAAGACTTGGAATCCAATTATAGAAATTTATTCTCAATTTACTATTTGTTAAACTTGAATCTAAATCAAGGTCAAGCACTCTATAAAATTAAAATTGTGAAAAATTAGTCAAGCATCTCTCAACACCCATAAGGCAATGATGCTTGTTTGTACTGCGACATTTAGAATGGGTGAGATGATAAGGACTAATCAATTGATAAATGTCTTTGAAAATACTTTCAAAATCTTTAGAATATTTTATTAAAAATCTATTTTCAAAATAATGTTTAAATGTAATAATGTTTTAATGAGTTTCATGCTTGATTGGGTGCTTACCTATAGATACATATTTCAAAAAATTTATATCTTTTCGAAAGTTGTTTGACCTACACATAGACACAAACCTTCTATGTCAACACTAAAGTCCCTTAAGACACTTAGGTAGAGTTTCTTGTAGTTAACAAGGGTAGCCAGAAAGTGTCAGGTTTAGGGAGAGTTTTATTTCTTTAATTCTTTTGAAAATCATTTTTTTATCTTTGAAAATTTATCACTTTCAAAATAGTTTTTGATCAAAAATTATTATGTCATTCAAAATCCTTTTCCAAAAATGTTTTTCAAAAAGTTATTATGCTTTTCAAAATATTTTTAAAAAAAAATACTTCTACAAATATTATCATATTCTTTCAAAAATATTTTTTTAATATGTGTTAATTACTCTTTTGATTTGGATAAACTCTAAAGACACATAGGAAGTTTCTTTATGATCTACAAGAATTCTTAAGATTGAGTCAGGTTTAAGGGGAGTCCTAATCAAAAGAAATTAATGTATTTCTATTTTTGATTATTTCAAAATATCTCCAAGACACATAGAAAAGTTTTCCTTGTAGATAATAAGGTTTCCTAGGATTGTGTTAGATTGGGAGGAATCCAATTCAAATAAATCTATTATTTTTCAAAAATAAAAAAACTTTGAAAATACTTTATCTTGATTGAAAATTTCTAAGATATATAGGAAATTTCTTGTAGTCAACAAGATTCTTAGGACTGTGTCAGATTTAGGAAATTCAAATCAATAAAGTAAGTATCTTTTCAAATTTTAATCAAGTACTTAGCATCTCTTAAAATATTTTCTGATAAGGTACTTGAATTTGCTAATAAAAAAAGGATGTTTGAAAATTGTATTTTCTTATAGAAACTAACGTATAGAAACATAAATATTTTCAAAAATCGTATTGTTGGTGCAATTCTTTAACATAAAATCATTGTTTTTATTCTTTATTTTCCTTTTGATGTGTGCCATAGGGGGAGAGAGTACTTAAGTTAGATTTTTTTTATTTCTCCCAAGTTTTAAACCTTGAATCCTTAGACCTAACCTAACTTAAGTTTATTGTCAAATATCAGAAAGGGGGAGATTGTTGGTGCAAAGTGCATCAGCTATGAACAGTCAACCTCTAGTATTTTGATGTTTGACAATATACTAAGGTCTAGTCAAAGTGACAAAGGGTTAGCCAAACAGGACCTGATGTTTGGTAAGGTAACCCTGGTTTAATCAGTTTGACAAAGGGTTAGCCAAACATGACCTGATGTTTGGCAGTAACAATATACCATGGTTAAGTCAAAATGATCAAGGGTTTAGCCAAACAAGACCTGATGTTTGGTAGGGTAAACCCAGGTTTGATCAGTTTTATAAAGGGTTAGCCAAACAGGATTTGATGTTTGGAAGAGTAAATAAAACCCAGGGTTGGTCAGGTTGACCAAGGGATTAAACCAAACTAGACTTGAGGTTTGGGATAATACTTACCAGAAGGTTGGAAGAATTCTAGTCAGGATTAAGATGGCTAGCAAAGAAGTCATTATATAGGAAGAAATCCTAGTGAGTGAAGCTAGGTGGAAGAAATCCTAGTGAGTGAAGATAGGTTGAAGAAATCTTGGTGAGTAAAGCTAGGTCCTAGTGAGTGAAGCTAGGTGGAAGAAGTCCTGGTGAGTGAAGCTGGGCAAGAAGTCTTGGTTTGGGGGACTGAGCACGATGTCCTGGTCGGGAATCGGGCAACAGAGTCTTAGCTAAGCGAGGACTACAGATAGAAGAAGAGACAAGTCAAGGTCGAACGTCTCGAGATCCGGGAGTCTCAGAGGCCGAGCATGATGTCTTGGTTCGGTGGATCGAGAAAAAGACATAGCCGAGCAGGGATCACGGACAAAAGTAGAGACGGGTCGAGGTCGGACGTCTCAAGATCCGGGTTGTCGGAGGCTGACCAAAAGTCCAATCGGAGGTCCAGGTTGTCAAATGGTAACTTCTCTAGGGTGGAGTAGGTGAGGACGCATTCCTCGGGAAAGGGAACAGTAGGCGTCGGTTCGACCTAGGGTTATAGTTGAAATCTAAAGTCAGAACCAATCATTAAGGCTTAAGGTTATGTGTTTTGTCTTGTGTTTGTTGCCTTGTAGGTACCTGGAGTTGGAGGCAAGATAGGAAAGCAAACGTAGGAAAAACAAGTCCTGGGAAGAATCTTCCTGGGCACCTGATATGAATCAGGCGCCTAGTATGGGTGGGCACCCTGGCATAAGGCTGGCCTGTGGGATCGAAGTAATCAATAGAGGGGGGGGGGTTGAATAGCGATTACAATTTTTTTTTTCAAAAAATAGATAATGCAACAGAAATAAGAAAAGAAACAATGCTAACAAATTTCTTTTTACTTGGTTCAGAGTCTTTAGTGGATCCTACTCCAAGGCCCGCGGTCCTTGACCATTTTCGTTGGGCAATTCTATAACTCGAAATATGATTTACAAATGTTTAGATTGAGTACAGAATTAAATAGCAAAATTAAAATTTACAACGACACTAAAAGGTTGCGGAGCATCTTGGGCAGTGTGTCATCGATCTTGATCATTGGCGGCGCTGGAAACTCGAGCATGGAAGAAATTCGGAGAGCGTTGGAGTGCTTGAGTCACAAGAAAGCTGTTCTGAAAGTATTTTCAGTAGATGTGGAAAGCAAAGGGGTGAATCCCCTTATATAGCCTGTTCTCAAGTGCCTCAAGATTCTTGGGCTCCTGCCACGTGTAGCGAATCGGGCGCGTGCTTATACGTTGACTCTACCAAAACTCTATACCTTGGTCTTGGGTTCTAGGACCTTTGAGGCGCTTGATGGCTCACGGGCGCCGGAGTTGCTGACGTGGCAACCTGCCAGCTTAACCACTCACCCGTTGGAACTGCCTCAACACAGGCGCCTGTTACCTGTCAGGCACTTGGTCTCTAGGGCACCTAAACCCTTTCAGGCGCCTGGGATGCAGCAGCTACTCCCTTTCACTCCAGCAACCAGGGTTAGTCCAAGAATAGTATAATATTAATAATAAATTATGCATAACAGTCGGAGCTATCTTAGTTTTGACTTTGGATTTTAAAATGAAACCCTAGGTCGAACTGACGCCTACTGTTCCCTATTTCGGGGAACACGTCCTCACCTACTCCTCTCAGGAGAAGTTACCTTTTGCTAATCGGCTCCTTCGATTGGACTTTGGCTCAGTCTCCGAGACTGCCGGATCTCGAGACGTCCATACCTTGACTCGCCTCTACTTCTGTCCGTAATCCTCGCTCGGCTAAGACTCCTGCCCAATCATCCGAATTAGGACTTTGGTGCCTAGTCCACCATCAGGACTTCATGCCCAACCCTCAGCCAGGTCTTCTTGCTCAACCCTACAGGTCAAGACATCATGCCTATGTGAACTACGACTTTCCTTCACACTTGGTAAATCCATTAGATCATAATATAAACTTAACTTTGAACCCTTTTCCATTATCAAAACCAGGTTTAATCTGGTGCTTCCAGCACCAATAATCTCCCCCTTTTTGATTTATAGCAACACAGTTCAAAAGTTAAGTTAAAAACATATAGGAAAAAGATACATCATAGTTATGTACTGGAAGGAAAGAACAACAATTTTCTACTCTCCCCCTTGATTAGTACTCTCCCCCTTTTCCCTTAGAATATTTTCAATATTTTTGAAAAACATAGCAAAAATTTGAAATATTGCATAAAGCTTCTTTTAATTGAAAATCTCCCCCTGAAACTTTTGAAAACATGTAATTTTCTATTTTGAAGTTTTTCTAAGTATTGAAAAAGAGGTCTAAGAATGATTGAAAACTTCTGAGTGAAAAAGAAACTCTTGAGAAAAACTTTAAGTAAAAATATTTTTGAGAACTTCTAAGGTCAAAAAGAATTCTCTTAAAAGGGTTTAACTTTTTAGAAAAATAATTTCTCAAAAGAATTTTCAGAACCAAACTATTTTTACTTTTACTTTCTAGAAAAAGAAGGGAAAATTGATTTTTAACCTTACTATTTCTGAAAAAAAAGATTTTGAGGGGAAAAACATTTTTAACGTTACTTTATTTACTCTCCCCCTTTGCCATATATCAAAAAAATATGTTTGGTATGAAAAAACAGTTGTGTATCAGAGTCTACTTGCTTTGTTAAATCAATAAAAGAAATTGGCAGGCAGCAAGTAATAGAAATGAACTAAGTTTGACCCAAGTAATAAGTTTTGAACCCAATTAATATTCTAGTGAGTCCAAGCATGAAAAAGAAAATCTCAAAAAAAATTATTTTTAAAAATGGATCAAATTATTTTCTTTCGGTCCCTGTCTAACCCAGTTTGCTATTCACTAACTGTTATATAATAGTAGCTTTCACTTGGGTTAGTCAAGATAAATAGTCTGATATTCTAAGCTTGAATACTAACTTGATTGTTGTTCAATTGTATTTATCGTTCCAACTGCTCTTGATGCACTAACTTAAAACATCATGAGTCAAGGCATAGACCTAAGCATCTCAACCCAATCTAGGTTATCAATCAAAGTACGCTAATGTGCTTGGCTTCTAGATCTATAGGAGCATGCAATGCTAGGGTTAATTCCTAAGCTAAATCCATTGCGTAGAAAAATCCTAGTTTTTGAAGGGGTAATTTTTTTATATAAAAAAACTAAGTCGGAAAAATATTTTTAAAACAATATGATTTTAAGAACAAATTTGTAAGATAATAAAACAGTTTAAAAAATAGTCCTATTCTACTAAGCACATTCCTAACTGCCTTCTTAGTGAACTAAACTCAGACTCAGGTAGTGGTTTAGTGAAAATATCGGCTAGGTTAGATTTTGAGTCTATATGTATAAGTGCAATTTCTCCCCTAGCTACGTGATCTCTAACAATGTGGTGTCTGACTTCAATATGCTTAGTTTTGGAATGATGATTAGGATTTTTTGTAATGTTGATTGAACTCATATTGTCAACAAATTCCTTAGTCTGGTTATAGTCTAGGTTGAAGTCCTTATGAGTATGCATCATCCATAAAAGTTGGGCTACACATTCTCCTAGGGCAACATATTCTTCTTCAATTGTGGATAAGACAACACAATGTTATTTTCTACTGCACCAACTAACTAGACTTTGTCCTAGTAATTGTCAGCTCCCACTCATACTTTTTCTATCTAATTTACACCCTCCATAATCTGAGTCAGAAAATCCTAACAATTCAAAATTAGAGGTCTTAGGATACCAAATACCTACATTTATGGTGCCCTTAATATATCTAAGGATCCATTTGACTGTAATTAAGTGGGATTCCTTAGCACAAGTTTAGTACCTGACACAAATACCTACTGTAAAAAGAATATCAAGTCTACTAGCAGTTACAACTGGCTTATCTCCATGATCGTTATCTATTTTGGCATGTGTGGCCATAGGAATACTTAAATTCTTTGAACTATCCATTTTAATCTTCTTAATTTATTCTTTTGCTTATTTTGATTGGTGAATATAGTTTCCATCCTTGGTTTGTTTAATTTGTAAACCTAAAATGAAGGTTAATTCTCCTACTAGGCTCATTTCAAATTCGTTTTCCATGTTTTTAATAAAGTCTTTTATGAAATTAGTATTAATTGATCCAAAAATTATATCATCTACGTAAACTTGGGCAACAAAAATGACTTTGTCTAAATTCTTAACAAATAGGGTTGAGTCAATTTGACCTTGGTTAAAACCTTTAGAAATTAGATAGGTGGATAATATTTCATACCAAGCCCTAGGTGCTTGTTTAAACTCATAAAGAGTTTTCCTAAGTTTGAATACATAATTAGGGTAGTCAAGATCCTCAAAGCCTGGGGGGTTGTCCTACATAAACTTCTTCTTTTATAATACCATTCAGGAAGGCAAACTTGACATCGATTTGGAATAATTTAAATCCCCTATAGGCTGCAAAGGCTAGTAGCATTCTAATTGACTCAAGTCTAGCTACAGGGGCATAGGTTTCATCATACTCTAACCCCTCAACTTGACTAAATCCTTTAGCTACTAAGTGAGCTTTGTTTCTTACTATTTCATCTTGGTCGTTGAACTTATTTCTAAATACCTACTTAGTGTCTATAATGGACTTACCTTCTGGTTTAGGCACTAAGTCCCAGACTTGATTTCACTAAAATTGTGCTAATTCTTCTTGCATAGCAATAATCCAGTCTGGGTCAAGTATGGCCTCTTCTATAGTTTTTGGTTTTATTTTTGAAATTAGTGCAACCTGACTTAGGTTCCTATAGGAAGACCTTGTTCTAACCCCTAGGGTTGGATCACCCATAATTTGGTCAGTTGGGTGATTTAGTCTGGGTTTCTTAGATCTCCTAGAACTTGGTTCAGCCATAGGTCCAGCTGGTAGGTTTTGGGTTGGAACAGATTCAGCAAATTGAGTTGGTTCAATTATTGGATCAATTGTTGGTTCAATTTTGTCTTGATCTTCATTCGAAGTAGTTGGATTTGACGAATTAGTTATGTTGATTGAGTTGGGTGAAATTTTTGGTTTTGTTATAATTTCTTCGTCAAAAATAACATTCATGGTTTCTTCAATTTTAAGGGTATGTTTATTATAGACCCTATATGCCCGACTTGTGGTTGAGTACCCTACAAAAATCCTGGGGTTGATTTTGATTGAAATTTTCCTAGGTAGTCTTTTGTATTTAGGATATGTACCTTACAAGCAAACACCCTTAGATAATATAAGTTGGGTATTCTATGGTAATAGATTTCATAAGGTGTTTTATTGTGTCTTTTATTTATTAGAACCCTATTTTGAATATAACAGGTGGTGTTAATCACTTCTACCCAGAATTGATTGGATAAGCTATATTCATTGAGCATGGTCCTGGCAACTTCCTGAAGGGTTCTATTTTTCCTTTCAACTATCCCATTTTGTTGGGGGGTTCTTGGCAGGAAAATTCATGAATATAGCCATTTATTATATATAACTTATTAAACATTTTATTTTCAATTCTCCCCCATGATCACTTATTATTCTTTTAATTTGAGTATCTTCTTGATTTTCTAGAATTTTACATAAGTTGTTAAATGATTCAAATGATTCATCTTTGATTTTTAAAAACCTTACCCAGGTAAATCTAGAATAATCATCAATAATTACTAAGCAGTATCGATTTCCGCTTAGTGACTTGGCTCCATGAGAATCAAATAGGTCTAGTGTAGGAGATCAAGCGTAACTTGGGTTAAATCTGATTGGGTAGATTTGTGGGTTGATTTTGTTTACCTTGTTGACATGAGTTGCAGATTAAATTTTCAAGTTTTTTAATTTTAGGGATTCCCTTAACTAGTCTGTTTTGACTTAATTTGGAAATTAATTTTGTGTAAGTGTGACCTAATCTTCTATGTCATAAGTTAGTTTCTTCTAGTTGAGTCAGAAGGCACTTAGGTGTTGATGGTAGGTTAATAATATAGATATTATTCTTTCTTACACCCTTAAGGGTTATTTCTGCGTCATGTAAGTTCCTAATAAGACAGTCAGAGTTGGTAAAGGTGACTACATAACCAATATCACATAATTGACTAATGCTAAGCAAGTTAAACTTAAAATTATCAACCAATAAAATATTTTTGATAATAAAATTAGAATTTAATTCAATGTTACCTTGTAAGATGTGTATATTGAAAGACATGAATTTCTTTATATGAACATCTTCATTTTGGAAAAAGAATCACAACTACACTAGGTGTCTGTTTATATTAGTACATGCACGAAGGCCAATTACTTTGCATTGTAGATAACATGGTGTGTGGTGTCACACGGAAGATCATGTTATTAGTCCCTTGCTTAGTATAAATAAGTGGCTTACAACCGAGATGGAATTAGACAACCCATCAGAATGGTTGTAGTGTAATTAGGTGTGGTTGGTCTTGACCATAGAATTACACTAGTGTGCTTTGAGTATATTGAGTAGGACCAAAACCCGAGGTTATCCAATTGTATTGGCTTGATAATTGGATAGGACCTCAAGATTATATTATGGAGTACGATCCCTTAATCCCGATATAATAATGGGCATATATTATTAAGTATTATTTCTTTGATTTACCAAAGGACGAGATCTATTCTGTTAGATCGATAGGCTCGGTAAGTTGGGAGATAATATTAATAATATGATGTGCTATTGATTATTGACGGAATCCGTGTCCTTGTAAGTTGGGTTGATGATGCCCCCTTGATGAGCTCGAAAGGTTCATCATGCTAAACCCTGCAGGTGGATTTGATCCGGCATGATGATAAGGTCGAGTGGTACTAGTCAAGGATCCAGAGGTTAATTAATTTGAGTTGTCAGCAATTTAAATTAATTAATGGGCATTCAAGTTCTTAAACACGGGGGGATGGATGACTCGTAATAAGTGGAGCCCATATGTAAATATGGGGGTTGGTGAGTTAATTCAATGGGGATCTTTTAGTGGAATGGATCCTCATTAATGGACCGGGTTTGGATCCATTAGAAGGCCAAGATCCAACTCCTCCTTATGGTCCCTATCGTAGCCCTATATATACCCCATGGTGGCATGAAACCAAAGGTTAATCGATCCGGTGGATGAATCCAAGAAGACACAAGAAAACCTTAAGGTTTTCTCTCCTCCTCTCCTTCTCTCTCTCTCCCTCCCGGTGCGTCGACTCACGCGTGGAGAAGCGACTTCTCAGGCGCTCAGGGCAAATTTTTGCCTCAGCTCCTTGGTTGCCATCAGGCAATTGCCGAGAGGCGGCAACTGCCGTGAGGCAATTGTCTGCCTCGGTCACGGCAATTGCCTGCCTAGCAATTACCAAGAGGCAGCAGAAATTGCTTGCCTTGGCAATTGTTTTACAGAGGCAGCAATTGCCTACATGGCAATTGCTGAGAGGCGGCAGCAATTGCTTGCCTCGGCAATTGCTTTGCCAAGGCAGCAATTGCCAAGGCAGGCGGCCTCGACAATTGCTGCCGAGAGGCAGCAATTGTCGGAGGAGGCAGTAATTGCCTGCCTAACAATTATCGAAAGGCAAGGCAATTAATTGCCGTAAGGCGATTGAATTGCCTAGTGATGCCGTGAGTCTTCGTTGTGGAGAGGAGACAGTAAGTTGCCTCAGCAACTTGTTTGGAGCGGTAGCTAGTTGCCTCGTGCTTGGGGCATGGCAACTTTCTTCGAGTTGCTTGGAAGAATACAAGTTGGAGTTGTGGAGTTGCTCAGAACACAAGTTGCTTGTGCAACTTGGACTTGCTCAGATCACAAGAACTCTAAGATACTTGTTGTTCAGACGCTAGCAGTGGAGGAAAGAATCAATTGGGTTTGTGTTTGGATTATCTCCTTGGAGTGGCCGGCGGCATCCCTTTGATTAGGGATTGGTTGGCGCAAGGAGAAGGGATCGACTTGGTGACCATAGGTCTTGGTAGATCATCGCCCACATGACGTCCAAGAGGGGAGGGTCATACGGTAGAAGATCGTAAGGTAATGGAAGTTATAATTCTTCCTTGGCTCCTTCGTTCTTATTTGTGCCTTATTCATTTGCCTCGTAATTTTATGTGTGTTAGTTTATTAATTTGATTTTGTATCATAGTTATTAATTGACTAACTGGACCCCGGCATAAACACAAAAGCTGGCGATCAACTCGTCGCCTTTTCCGCAGTCGAACGGTTGAACAAATCACAAGGCCGATTTTGGTAATTGGCCGAGTTGTGATTTGGATCGTTTGATACGACACGAGATGGTCGTAGAGTGACGGGTCTCCATTCGGATTAATTTTTAATCTGCTTACATGGAGAGGCCTCTCGGATCGACCGAGTATTCACTTAGCAAACCCTTCAAGCCATACCCAGCAATTAGTATCAGAGCAGAGGTTTCCGCCTTTGTGTATTTAGGATTCGTTAATTTTTTTGCATTCTTTCATACTTTTTATATTGTTGGATGATGTGTGGATGTGCATAGGCTATCTTTGTGTTGCAGGCACGAGATTCAAACTTCATGGCCAAAATAATTGATGTGTGTGATGGTTATGCGAAATTTATGTAATTAATTAATCCTCGGGATTGACGTGGCTAGGTATTTAATTTTTTTAATTAAATACGATACATGTTTAGCCGAGCTTTTTATTTTACGTTCGATCTAGTTTTCATGTACACTCCTTCGTGGAGTATAGGATCCATGATGTAAAAATAATTAGCTAGTCATTTCGGCTCAGAGATCCCTGAAGGTAGCTTGCGCAGAATGAAGGGAGGAGCGGATGATGTGACGACACGACTGCAGGCACATTAGAGACCAAGGGCCATGAAAGTTGGAAAATCTAGGGATTTCTATATTTTTTTTTCATGTTATTAGTTATGTGCTTGGTTGTGTGGTAGTGCTAGAAAATTCCTCAAGATAAATTACTAAGTGGGAGAGGTACCCAAAGGGTCCCACAACTTCCATTACAATTCGATAAGTGATGCGAACAAGTCTGCGCGTCGGCTCTGAGTGCCTTCCTCCCCATCGGATGGACTTGTTCTGTGGATCACTGGGTCGAAAAAGACTATAGAAAATTATTAAAGAACGTGTGTACTTCCCCATCGGAAGGCACATAATCGGAAATAATTTTCTTAGTGTCACTACAAGAATTTTTGCAATCAACAACGCCCAATCGACAACGTTTTTAAAAAAAAACGTTGTCTTTTTTTGTTTTACAACGTTTTTAGTGAAAAGCGTTGTCTATGTGTTTTACTTTTTAATAATGACAACGTTTTATAATGATGCGATGTGCTTAGTGTTGTGGTTTCGGATGAAAGACAACGCTGTTACAAAAGCGTTTTTTAAAAGCGTTGTTGTATTTCCCGCTAAAATAAAAAACACATCCCCTCCCTCCACCTCGCTCATTGCCAACCCTCGGCGGCTCGCGAAAAATCTCTCCGCGCTTTTTTTCTCCGCGAAATATCTCCCTCCACCTCCCTCCACCTCCCTCATTGCCACCTCCCTCGTCCTCTCCTCTCCACGAAATCGACATTGTGTACGATCTGGTGAACATACATCTTCTCCTAGCTCACCACCAAGGAGTATCCTCCACGAGCTCTTCGTCCGTCGAGTGGAAACTGAATCCCAGCGGCAGCATCACGACGCTCGCCACTACCCTCTCCATCTCTCTCTCTCTCTCTCTCTCGCAGTCGCCGACAGGTTCCCTTCCTTCTCCCCCCCTCCTCTCCAGATCTGTATTTAATCTCGACTCTCGAGTTTTCTTAGATTGATCCTTGTGGGTATAACTGAAAAAGCAATCGCTCTAGTTTTGCAAGGACATATTTATCACGATGGCCGAAGATCTCGTCCTTGACAGGGCCATAAGGGATTGGGTCTTGATCCCTCTCTCCGTGGTGATGGTGTTGATCGGCTTCCTCCGCTACTTTGTCTCCAAGCTTATGCGATCCTACCAGACCCCAGATCGTAAAGTGGTTAAGGAAGGGTTCGTCTCTCTTTCTCTAATCTCTACCCATTCCCTTTCTCACACTTCCTATTGTAATTAATGCTGTCCTCCCTTTTTTTTTCTGGTTGTTGATTTAGCCTTCCTTTTTTTTTTCTTATCGTTTTCAGACAAGTGGTTCTTAGGGCGAGGAATTTGAGGGCTGCAGCTGGATTTATTCCCACCAAGTCTTTCTGGTCCCGAAGGGTTTACTTTACCAATGAGGTACACATCTCGTTTGGGTAAAATGGAGAAAGGAATTGTGTCTATGATATTTTTATCTCTTTGCTTTCACTTTTTGTGAGCCAAGGAACAAAGAGTCAAACTTTAGTGACAATATGTTGTGTGTGTTTCATATGTTGTATGTTTATGGTAAAATTATTGATTGTTGCAAAATAGCTGAAGTCTAGAAATGCGTATCTTCTACCTCATAACTACTCAAAAGGTTTTCTTCAGTAGCTTTGTGCATTTCCACTTATCATAAGACATGTTGGAGGAACATTGTCTATTTGATAGACCTAAAATTTATATTAACCAATCATAAATCTTCTCGGATGGTGATACTATTTGGTACTGCAGGAGAATGGCTTGCTGCATGTTCCAAAAGAACAAGCTCAGAATCCACAAGCACAGATGTTTTCAGATCCAAACATGGCTATGGATATGATGAAGAAGAACATTTCGATGATTGTTCCACAGGTTAAAGATTATCAGCTCTCTTTTCAAAGGCTTTAGCTCCAGTTTCACTTTTTGATGGAAAATATTATTATTTCTTTCAGACACTTACCTTTGCATGGGTGAATTTTTTCTTCTCTGGTTTTGTGGCAGGTAAATATGCCTTCCACTGTGTGTTGCCCATTTCATGTTCACTTTATGTAGCAATAGATTGAATTAATAGTCTTCTTGCACTAATGTATACTACAAACTTTCTTCTATAATCCATTATATTATGAGATCATGTCATTATTATTATGTTGTATTCCTTTAATCAGCCTCTACGTGTTAGGGATCACTGATCAATTTATTTTGCTTTTGAGATGAATGATAAACAAATAGAAAAGTAAAGTATCTATTGTGCTACTTTATACCAAAGCCTTAATGCATTTTATCTTATCTATACAGTTGATTTAAATGCAGAGTAGCATATTTAACTTGTTTGAGAAAAATGATTCTCTGTAGTTGAAGTTGAATTCTTTGTAGGCAAAGTTGCTATCTTGTATTAATTAATTTTTTCATTGATGGATAATAAAATCACGTATCTCATACTGAACTTATGACCAGGATTTAACGCTAATCTTTTCTTTGGAAGCGATGTTAGAAGATAAAGAACTACTCTTTTAGGATGGAATGCTTTTCTGATACTTAAAGATTATACAAGGGGGCAAACATATTAGGTTTAAAGGAATAAGGAGTACGTTTAGCTGCTAGGAATTTGTAACATCTTGATTCATGCATAAGAACAGTGAAGGGCAACATAATTCACATTATATGATACTTATAGGTGTGTGACATGTAATACACAACTACCCAAATTAATATTTAAAATCAACTATTTAATAACCAACCTAAAAGGCAAAAAGAACCTCATGCCTAAGGTTGCATTGTTTTATTATATCCCTAAATTGGAGATAAAATTGTGCTCCAATGTAGATTTTAGGAAATAAAAACTAAGGGGGTGCTTGGTATACATTCGGCAATGGGAATGGTAATGGGTTTTGATTGAGGGGTTTATGGGTTTGGTGATAACCTAGTGGGGGCTAGGTTATAAAATCATGGGTATCATATCCATATTTTGATTCCGATCCCGCATATCAAGCATCGTAAATGGGAATGAAATAGATTTCATTCTCATTCCCGACTTCTAAACTCGCTTACCAAGCGCCCCCTAAATGTTATAAACACATATACCCTTCAGGTAGAGGATTGAATGATGAAACTTAAAGTGAATTTTGGGTAACATGTATGAAAATTTTCATGGTACACCATATGATTGAAAAACTTATAATTGGAAGAGATTTAAATGGATAAGGAGTCTTTGGGTATGTAAGTCAATTTAAAAGGTAATACAACTTTGGATTTTCATCTTACTATATATCTTATGATCGTTAATACTTATTTTAGAAAAGAAATGAGTATTTGATTCATTCCAAAAGTGGCAAGAATAATAATCAAATTGTATTCTGTCCTCATATTTGATGGTAGATCGAAATTATGTAGAAAAATAGTATGGTAACATCTAAACAATGCTTGGATAGGGATTGATCAAGTTGGATCTAAATTGGCAAGTGCCTATGAGATTTTGGCTAAGAATGGGCAGAGCTTTATTGAAATCGACAAGTGTTGATTTGATTTTAGTCAGGAAATTGAGAACACTTATGAAATAAATAATATATGCTAGATTATTATAGAAAATAAATAATATATCAATTATCCTCACAGCATGATAAAATAAAAGTAGCTATGAAGGATATGAATGTATTTACACTCGATGTTATGAGAAAATTCAAATTCATGAATTTAATATAAAAAGTTATCATACCATGAGATTCTTTATAAGAATCACTCAGTATAACTTTTCGCGAAAATTTTAGCTAAAGGTTCATTGGTTGTGAACTTTTTCTGGACCTTGAGGATATAAATTCTTTGTATCATTTGGAGCCAATTTCAGTAAATTTGATCGTTGCCTACATATGGTAAGTGAAATTATTTAAGCAATTTCAGAAACATTTTCTTCACAGATGATGTTTTATATTCATTAATGAAACATTATGAGTGATCCTTATGTTTGCTTTACATTATTGTTTCGTATCTTAATTTTATTTTCTTTGCATTGATAGGTGTCTGTATAAAAAGAAGCTGAAAGATAACACTACAAAGAAATTCAGATTTATGAATCCCCACAAAATCCCATTTCTAGCAAAAATGGCACAAGACAAAACAGCTAAGCTTGAAACGCTGAACCAAAGGGCAACTCTTTTAGCTGATAGGCTAACCGGTGCATCATCAGATGAAATTGTTTTGTAACCAAGTTTGCTTTACATGTTGATCTGTGCAGGTTTTTCAGATTTGCGAAGCTACAGACAATCAAATGTTCTCTGGCCGGCTAATCAAGTTCTTCACTGTGAGTTATGGGCTAATCAAGTTCTATACGCGTAGGTGAGGTAAGTTACTATTAGTTTTGACTTGAGAATTTTGTGCCAGCTATTTGCCTATCCATTTAATTTTTATCTGTTAATTATTCTTAGCTATTTGACTTGAGGAAATGTAATTTTTGATTAGTTAGAGTGTAGTTTAAGATATAGCTACAAATTGTTAAGCTTGCTTAAGAGTTAAGCATAATTGGTATTCAGATTTTAGGCCTGCCTTGGTGTAGACTAACTAATGAAGCCTAGAAGGAAGCACAATGAAGTGTGAAACAAGGGCTCACTTACAATGGCTTATGAAATTGAAAATCGTACTTGTGTCTGAAAATCGTAGATAGTGTACCTAGATACAGTTTCTTGTAAGAGGAACCTCTTTAGTAACCAAGTCTGGGTGATTTAATTGCATATCTATTTGTTTATGCGAATTTGGAATTTATATGTTTAGTTTTTACCTTTTTGTAGTTTGCAAGGTTTAAAATCTCATTTGGGTCAGTCATTGATATCTAGCTAGACGAAATCAACATAATGTATGTATGAGAAGGTGTCGATAAAAAATTCAAGAAGGGGAAAAAGAGTAAGGAGAGGATTAGAGGAGGATGGATAAAGAAGAAGAGGCAGGGAATTAGACATAATATTCACATTCAATATCATTCTTAGATAGAGTTCTGTAGTTTTCCTATAGAAATCACATTCGGCAAAGTTCTGTTTCCTTTCTGTCATGAACTACATAATGTAGTTATTGATGAGAGAGATTTTTTTGTTGAGCAAACTCTTTACATCAACTATACAATATGCCACAACTCTGAAGCGTGTATTACTATTCTTTATGATTGTGCTCAACTTTCTTTTCAGATGAGATATTTTTCTAGATTTATGGAAACCATTACAGTATTTGATAAACAGTACAGTAACTAACTAGTTTATTTTTTTGGATTCATTTTCCAGCTGATGCTCTTGTTTCTACTGGACTGGCTGCATTAGGATACAACTTTGTAAACATAGGTGAATCATCAGTTAATGTCTTCCCACCTGAATGTTCAAATTCATTAATCAGTTTGCCTTCTCTTGTTTTGTCATATTTTGAACAGATGATTGCTGGTCCTCTTCATCACGAAATCATCAGGTTTGTTCTAAAGTGGCATTCCATCTCCAAGCATTGCACAAATACTGGGACTTACCATATGCTTGAACATAACTGCTTAATTAGAATGGGATCAAAAGAATATGATGAGTTTGTAGATTTGTATACCTGTTGAATTTTGCTTCTGCTAAGGGATCAACTCTTATTAATTGGAATGGGATCAAAAGAATATGATGAGTTGGTAGATTTGCATACTGGTTGAATTTTGCTTTTGCTAAGGAATCAACTCTGATTAGTATTTTCATACATGAATTAGTATGTCTTAATACTGAGTTACCGACACAGAGAAGTTCTAGCTGCATCTCTTAACAATGTTAAAGTTGATAATTTGGAAAAGTGAATTATTTTTGTATTATATCCTTGGGAATTGAGAACATATGGTTCAATCCTGTTAAGCATTTTCTGATCTAATTTATCATTAATTAGATTGGTTTTCTATATTTTTAACTAGGAATAGTGTGTGGTAGTCCTGTTGATTCCAGACAATCCAGTGGCATAGTTGTGTTAGTAACCATAGTTGAAACTTGTAAGTCAGGATCGGATTACATTTAGAAAGTTAGGCTCAGAGTTTGCTCTTGTAGCCAACTCTCAAAAGTCAGGAATCTTGTATGTTAAAGAGTTGCCTTTCTCAATTTTGTATTTAACAAAATTGAATACACCACTATCTTTTGTCTGCTAATGAGGAACCTCCTGTTATTGTTTACACATGTAAAGTAGTATGTAGCATACTTCCTGATACGGTTCTGGGCAAGATTCACTCATATGATGCAATGAATTCAAAGACAATCTAATTCTGTTCAGTCCTGCTAGTAGGCTCTCTAATACTGCTCTTTGTTTAAAAATTTCTCTCTTAGCACGCATCATTTCCTTTGGTTTATTTTCTTATATAGATCCTAACATTACTTCGTCAAATTTTAGTAAATAGGCAGTGTAGCAATATTGATGCAACATGTTATGCTATTTTGACAGTAATGAGTACTAGCCTTGATAATTTTTTTCCCTCATCACATCTGTATAAGGTACTGAATACCCAACACATCAATTTCGATTGGCATTCTATGTGGAAGAGACTCTTGTACGGTATTATTTAAAAATGAGAACCAACCTCCAATTCCTTAAAACACATGAATTTAAAATAGAAGACTTAAGTATGACATTCCATCTTATTTATGTTTAGCCTTATATGATCAGGGATCAACAATTATATTGGATAGTGCTGAGCTTGATAGCAAAATGACATGACATTTCTTCTTGCAAATTGATTCACAGTTGTATTTTGGATATCCATGGTGTTTTTTCTTTAAATAAATGTTAATGAGATTTAATCTAATATTCTGTGTCTTCCCATGGCATAGGTTAATTGTTTAATATGATTTAGCTTGCTTTTGCTAGCATATTTGTGCTTATTCTCTTTCATATTATGTTGAATTTCCAGGGAAATCTTGTTCCTGATCCGAAGACATTTTCTTCTGGAGTAAAAGCAGAAGAAAATGACTGCCGAAACATTAGAAATTTTAAGCAACAAAGAAGTCATTGCTGTCAACTTGTGAATGATGAAGTTTTATAGAACTTGTGAATTGAGATATTTTTTGTATTTAATATGGAATACAAACACTTTTGTAAATAATGCACTGTATTATAAGTGAATTTTGTAAACTATTATCAGTGTAAATTGTGAATATTATCAATTGTGAATACAAATGCTTGTAAATTGTGAATATTGTAAATTGTGAATATTATCAATTGTGAATAAAAATGTTTATAAATTGTGAATATTATAAATTGTGAAAATCACTGCCTATTAAAAAGACAACGTTTTTAAGTAACAATACACAACACGATTTTTGCGTTGTCTTTGTGCCAAACCACAACGCTTTTTAAAAACCAATAGACAACGCGAAAAAAGCGTTGTCTTTGCTCCAAACCACAACGCGGAAAAAGCGTTGTCGTAGATATACTTTCTACAACGGCTTCATCAACATCGCTTTTTAAGCATTAACGACAACGCGGAAAAAGCGTTGTTGTTTCACTTTTTTCTTGTAGTGTGTCGTGTAATGGTGCATACATAGATGCGAATAATAGTATCATCCCCATCGGAGTCACTGCTATTATTTCGCAGAGCCGAAGTAAACCAACTATCGATCTTACTTGTCAAAAAGTTAGGTTGACAAGATAGTAAGATTGATGGGTAAAACCTCCTCTAACGAATGTAGGGATTCGTATACGTCCACACCATCGTGGCATGCGAATTTCTCGGTGTATAGGGGTGTTGGTTGATTTCGAAAATTAATTGTTTTGAGGAATCAATTTATTTTCGATTTCTAAAGTAGTGTATGTTGTGATTCTTAGGATTTTCAAAATAGCCTTTAACCCACTAGCTACAGTACTTAAGGAAAATAATCTTAGTGGCCCCAATTACATAGACTGGAAAAAGAAACCTAGACGTTGTCCTTACTGTTGAAGAGTACAAAATTGTGCTCTTCGAGGAATGTGCTGAAGATGATGGCCCACCTCAATAAGATTGAGGTTCTTGGAGGACAAATCGACGGGGAAACCCAGGTCAATATAATACTCCAATCTCTGCCTAGAAGTTTTGAGCAGTTTCGTCTCAACTATAACATGAATAAGCATGAGTATACGTTGGGGAACTGCTAGGAGAACTCCAGATGGCAGAGGGGTTTTTCGTCAAAGTTTGCATACCTTGGTCACTCAGAAGGTTTCTACTTCTAGGCTGAAAGGCAGGAAGTGTTGGTGCAGAAAGCACCCAAGACAAACCTGTGTTTTGATAATGGCAACAGGGTTCAAAAGTTAAGTCTCACTTGTTATCTAATAATGTTACTCTAGTGTGCAGGGTAAAAAGCCCTAGCGAAGGAATGATAGGCACTGGCGAAGGAATGCCAGGGTAAAAAGCCCTAGCGAAGGAATGCTAGGCACTGGTGAAGGAATGCCAGGGTACAAAGCCCTAGTGAAGGACTGCTAGGCACTGGCGAAGGAATGCCAGGGTAAAAAGCCCTAGCGAAGGACTGCTAGGCACCAGGCGAAGGACAACTTGGGAATGAAGCCCTAGCGAAGGAATGCTAGGCACCGGGCGAAGGACAGCTCGGTATCCAAGACCTGGCGAAGGACCGCGAGGCAAAAGTCCAACCAGAGGAGCGGTTGGCATTAGGTACATTCTCCCGAGAGGAGTAGGTGAGGACGCGTTCCCCGTCGAGGGAATAGTAGATGTCGGTTCGACCTAGGGCTCCATTTTAGAGGCCCAAAGTCAGAACCAAGACAGCTAAGGCTGTATAAACATAATACTCTAATGCTTTATATTGTTTTGGACTAACCCTGGATGCAGGACCAAAGGAACGTGTGTCTGCAGCTCAGAATGCCCAAACGAGAGAGGCAAGTAGCTGAGCAAGGCGCCCTCAGTGTCTCGGGCGCCCCCAAGGGCAACACAAAATAAGCAAAGCATCAAAAGTTAGGCTGCTTACTGGCCGGGATGCCCCCAGTACCAGGGCGCCCCCAGCGTCTAGGGCGCCCCCAGTGCCCAAGGCGCCCCGCGCCTACGCCAGCGAAGCCGATTACCCTTATCCAGCTGAGAAGCCCACGCTGAAGGAGTCAAACAGGACGCCCCCAGCGTCCAGGGCGCCCCCAGTGTCAAAACTCATCCCTATTCGAGTGGGATAGAGGTTGACCGAGCGAAGCTCGGATCGCGTGACACGTGGCGGGGCGCCCCCGACGTCCAGGGTTCCCCGAGGTGCTATAAATAGCACCCAACGCCCAGGCTTCTACACAACACTTGATTCAACGCTTCTACGCTCTTCTGCTCCCGCGCTCTGCTCCGGAAACCTCCCAACTCGAGCCGACGACGTCCCTCCGCTCCGAAAAGTCAATCTACATCGGACGTCGGTAACGAAGAGCAATTTCCTTTTTGTGTTTACGATACTGCAATTGTAATATTGATTTGTAAACCATTTTGCGAAAATATAGAATTGCCCGCAGTAAACGGTCAACGACCGTGGGCCTTGGAGTAGGAGTCGACCTAGGCTCCGAACCAAGTAAAAATAACTGTGTTCGCGTGTTTTGCTTTTAATCTTCCGCTGTGCAAATTCTCTATCTTAAATCCGAACGCTTTCCGATATTCACCCCCCCTCTATCGGTTATCTCGATCCAACAAGTGGTATCAGAGCGGGGAAGTTCAAATTTGGTGCAACCACTAGTTTGAAAATTTTTCGGATTTTTTTTATTTTCTTTTTCTCATTCGAATTTCTTCTAAATTTTTCGTTCGAATTTTTTTCCCGTTAATCGAGGTTGGTGCAACACCCCTCGATATTTTATTTTCCTTATCCCGCACTATAATCCAAGACCAAGTCTTGGGAAACTTTTTCTTGTTAGTTATTTTTTTCAGATTAAATGGCCATGCAAGAAGGATTCAGCACCGCTAGACCTCCACTTTTCAGTGGAGAAGACTTTTCCTACTGGAAAAGTTGAATGGAGGTCCACCAGAAAACTCAGGTGGACATGTGGATAATCATCCAGTCCGGACTGGAGATTCCCACAAATACTGAAGGAATTCCTCAAAATTACACAGAGTGGGACACCGCTCTGAAGCGCAAAATTAAAGCCGATGCAAAGGCGACTCAGACCCTCCAATACGTCTTAACAAAAGAGGAGCTGAACCGAGTGGGCCCCTTCAACAGTGCCAAGGAGCTGTGGGTAAAACTGATCGAGCTGCACGAAGGAACATCAGACACTCGGATCAGTAAGAGAGATATGCTCCTGAACAAATTGTATACCATCAAGATGGCCGAAAACGAAACAGAAGCCCAGCTTCACGCACGAATCCAAGAATTGATGAACGGTCTTCACACTATAGGTCACAAGGTCGAAATCCGTGACCTAATAAGGTATGCTTTAAATGTTTTCCCTAGAAACACCTTGTGGGCATCTATGGTAGATGCATACAAGGTCTCAAGGGATCTTTCAAAAATAAAATTAGATGAATTGTTTTCCAAATTAGAACTGCATGAACAAACTAACTGCAATTTGGCCGAGAAAGGTATTGCCTTTGTTGCAGGAAAAACTGGAAGGTCAACAAAGAAGAAACCTCAACCTGAACCTGAGTCTAACTCAGACTCAGACTCAGAAGACGAAGAAGGAGATCGACCTAAGCTGGTCCGATTGGCCCGAAGCTACTATAAAGAATTGAAGAACCAAACCAACAGAAGAAAGGCCAACCGAAGAAAGGACGAACTAGCCGAACCCACAAATGACAAAAACAAGCCCAACGTGACTTGCTACGAGTGCAAGAAGAAGGGCCACTACAAGACAGAGTGTCCAAACCTGAAGGAGACCAAGAAGACAAGAAGAAAGAAAGCTCTCCAAGCAACCTGGGACGAATCTTCCTCAGAAGAAGAAGAAGAAGCACCCCAGTCAAACCTACTAGCCCTGACCGCCTCAGAAGAAGTCGGGACCGAGTCAGAATCAGAACAGGACGACGGCAGATTAACCTTTTCAGAAGATGGCGAAATCAAGGTAAGTGGTTTCAATAGAAGTCAGTTAAATGAACTTATTTCGTATCTTTCTCGAGATTTGGCGAAAGCCAAACTCCGAGTCGAATCCCTCCGACAGGAAGTAAAACTCCTGAAAGAGGGAGCTGACTCTAAACCTTAATCGAGAAAGTTCAAGAAGGAACTCCTACTCAGGTTGAAAACTTGAGAAAGAGAACTCCTCCCTGAAAACTCAGGTTAAGGATCTTAGAGCTGCCTTAGAACGATTCACTTCTGGTTCCAAGGGTCTTGACATGATTCTTGGAAAATAGAAGTCCGTTCTAAATCGATCTGGACTTGGCTATAGAACCAAATCCCGACAAAGATCTTACCTTGCTGTACTGAATCAGTCCAGAGGTAAAATTCAGGCATGGGTACCTAAACTGTACCTGAACAAACCAACTGGATGAAATCAGCATTGGATCCCCAAGGATAAGATTCACATCTTGCCTAATCATTACCGTGGCTTCAGTCCAGGGGGAGCCAAATTAAAAACTATATTTAGTGTTAAATAGAATTTAATTCTTGCAATTTGCCTGATTGATTGTTTACTTAAATTTCTGCAATTTACAATGCTTAGACTTAGGAATGGTTAGTTTAAGGACTGAACAAACTTAACTGAAACTTGACAACATAGTATTGGGTGGAGGTGAGATGATAGTACGTTAGGGAAACCAATTCTAATAAGATCAAGTTTACTTGGTCTCTTTAGACTGGTGAAACTAGCCGAAGCTACCGATCCAAAACCCAAACTAGTTAGACCAGAACTTTTCAAAGATTAATTTTGAAAATGAAATTTCATTAAACGGCTTTGTCAAGGAAAGGGTTGATGATCCAATAAGGCTACGGCCAAAGAAGGCCTAGTGCCTCGCCAAGACCTGGAAGCCAATTTTTGAATTTCAAATTCAAATTACTTTTTGTCAAATTCAAATCTAACACAAATTTTCAGTTAAGTATAGATTCAAACATTCTCTTTCAAAATAAACTTAACTGTTTTCAAAAATTAATTTAATATTTTCAAAATAAATAATAATTTTTCAAAATAATTTTATTTATCAAAACATGTCTCACAAAACCTATAAGGCTAACGTGGTTGAAAACCTTAGATTTGGATGAGACAGACTAGGCAGTGAAACTCAATTTAAGCTATTCCTGACACTAATTGGATCCAAATCAATAAAACTCTTTATGTGTAGGAACATAAAGATTTGGACCAATGGATGTTGGATAGCGGTTGCTCCAGACACATGACTGGAGATAAATTGAAGTTCACCAAACTCAAGTTCAAGAACCTAGGCTCAGTGGCATTTGGCAATAATGCCAGACTCAAGGTAATTGGGTCAGGTAATATTGAGCTTAAATCTGACTTTGTTATTAAGAAAGTTCTTTTGGTTGAAAACTTCAATTTTAACTTGCTTAGCATAAGTGAGTTATGTGATTCTGTTTATATAGTCACCTTCAACAATTCTAACTGCCTGATTAGAAATGTACAAGACTTAGAAATCATGCTTAAGGGCACTAGGAAAAATAATGTATACACCATAAACCTTCCCCTAGTACCCAAATGTATGTTAACTCAGTTAGAACAATCAAATCTCTGGCATAGGAGACTAGGTCACACTAATCTGAGAACTATCTCAAAAGTCACCCAACATGGCTCAATCAAAGGTATCCCCAAAATTAAAAACAATGAAAACCTAATATGTGAATCATGTAATCAAGGTAAACAAACCAAATCTAAACACAAACTAATCCAATCTGACCTAACTCAAACCACACTTGAGCTCCTGCACCTTGACCTATTTGATTCACATGGAGCCAAGTCACTAAGCGGAAATCGATACTTCTTAGTAATAGTTGATGACTATTCTAGGTTCACCTGGGTTAGGTTTCTAAAAAGCAAAGATGAAACACTAAACCTATTTAATAATTTCTGTAAATTAATTGAAAATCAAAACGATATTAAAATTAAAAGACTTAGGAGTGACCACGGGGGAGATTTTGAAAATCAACGGTTCGAGGAATTCTGTAAGGTCAATGGGTATTTACATGAATTTTCATGTCCTAGAACCCCCCAAACAAAATGGGATAGTCGAAAGAAGAAATACAACATTACAGGAAGCCGCTAGGGCTATGCTCAACGAATTTAACTTAGCAAACCAATATTGGGCAGAAGTGATTAGTACGGCTTGTTACATCCAAAATAGGGTTCTGATTAACAAGCGACACAACAAAACACCCTATGAGCTGTACTACCATAGACTCCCAAATCTACACTATCTAAGGGTCTTTGGATGCAAAGTCTATATCCTAAACACCAAAGACTATTTAGGGAAATTTCAGTCCAAGTCAACCCCAGGTATCTTCCTAGGATACTCAACCACAAGTAGAGCCTATAGAGTTTACAACAAACAAACTAAGAAAATTGAAGAAATAACAAACTTAATATTTGATGAAGAAATCAACTCAACATCTGATAATCCAGACCTATCTTCATCAAATTCTGATCAAGAAAATAATGAACAAACTATTGAACCTTTAATTGAACCCTTAAACGAACTAACTATTGAACCAATTAATGAGTCAACTGAAACAATTATCGAACCAACAAATGAACCTGCCCTAAGAGTCGAATCAAATAGTGAACCAAACCGACCAGCCGGACCTGAGGCTGAACCAAGTTCTAGAAGAACCAAGAAATCCAGACTTAGTCACCCAACCGATCAAATTGTGGGTGATCCAACTCTAGGAGTCAGGACTAGATCCTCCTATAGAAACCTTAGTCAAATAGCTATGATATCAAAAATAGAACCCAAAACTATAGATGAAGCCCTACCTAACCCTGATTGGATCATAGCTATGCAAGAAGAATTAGCCCAATTTGAGAGGAACCAAGTCTGGGAACTAGTGCCTAAACCTGAAGGCAAATCCATCATTGACACTAAGTGGGTCTTTAGAAATAAGCTAAATGATCAAGGAGAAATAGTTAGAAATAAAGCCCGCTTAGTAGCTAAGGGATTCAGCCAAGTAGAGGGATTAGATTACGATGAAACATATGCCCCAGTAGCTAGACTTGAGTCCATTAGAATGTTGTTAGCCTTTGCATCCCATAAAGGATTTAAGCTATACCAAATGGATGTAAAGTCAGCATTCCTAAATGGATTCATTAAAGAAGAAGTTTATGTAGGACAACCCCCTGGGTTTGAGGACTTAGACAAACCTGACCACGTTTACAAATTAACTAAAGCACTATATGGGTTAAAACAAGCACCTAGGGCTTGGTATGAACGTTTATCAACTTACTTAACTTCTAAAGAATTTAAACAAGGACAAATTGACTCAACCTTATTTATTAAAACCCTAGGAAAAGATATATTTATTGCCCAAATTTACGTAGATGACATAATCTTTGGATCCACCAACACAAACTTCCTAAAAGAGTTTGTCAAGATAATGGAAAATGAATTTGAAATGAGCTTAGTTGGTGAGTTTACCTTTTCCTAGGACTACAAATCAAACAAACTAGAGATGGAAACTACGTCCATCAATCCAAATATGCTAAAGAGTTAATAAAGAAATTTAAAATGGATAAATCTAAAAGCATAAGTACCCCCATGGCCACTAATGTAAAAATAGATAGTGACCCTGATGGTATGCCAGTAGACCTCAAACTATATAGAAATATGATAGGTAGTCTACTGTACCTTACAGCCAGCAGACCTGACATTCTTTTTGCTGTAGGGATGTGTGCTAAATACCAAACCTGTGCTAAGGAAACGCACTTAGCAGCCCTAAAAAGAATACTAAGATATGTAAAGGGCACCCTAAATGTAGGGATTTGGTATCCTAGAACCTCAACCTTCAATTTGTCAGGATACTCGGATTCTGACTATGCTGGTTGTAAATTAGATAGAAAGAGCACAAGTAGAAGCTGCCAACTGTTAGGAAATAGTCTAGTAAGTTAGTGCAGCAGAAAACAACACTATGTAGCTCTGTCCACAACTGAAGCTGAGTATGTAGCCTTAGGAGAGTATGTAGCACAACTTTTATGGATGATGCACACTCTTAAGGACTTCCAGCTCAACTACACCCAAACTCAAGTATTTATTGACAATATAAGTTCAATTAATCTAACTAAGAACCAAATCCAACATTCCAGAACAAAACACATAGAAGTTAAACATCACTTCGTAAGAGACCATGTAGCTAGGGGTGAGATAGTACTTAAGCATATAGACTCAAAATCCAACTTAGCCGATATATTCACAAAACCCTTACCTGAGTCTGAGTTCAGCTCACTAAGAAGGCAGTTAGGATTGTGCTCTGTAGAATAGATTAACTCTACTTTTGATTTTTTTTTCTTCTTTACTTAATTTAAAAATCAGTCTCTAAAAGAATTTTGAAAAACTGTTGTTTTTAAAATCAGATTTTTTTTCCGACTTAGTTTTATTTCAAAACTACCCCCTTTCAAAACTAGGGCTTTTTCACAAATGGACTTAGCCTAGGCCCTAATCCTAGAACGCATGCACCTATAGATTTAGAAGCCAGCATCTCACAAGCACCTTAGGGTATTTTTGATTGATAACCTAGAAAGGGTTGAGATGCTTAGGTCTTTGCCTCAATTCAAGATGCTTTAAGTCAGGGCATCTGCAGTAATTGGGGCACTAAATACAATTTACACAGCAATCAAGTTAAGTGTCAAGTTTAGAAAATCTAACTTGAACAGAACACTTAACTTGACTAACCCTAGCGAAAACTACTGTTTATAACAGTTAGTAAGTAGCTAATTGGGTTAGACAGGTCCCTACAAGAGAAAATTAACTGATTTGGTTTAAGTCTTATCATGAATTGGTTCAGTACAGCAAAATCATGTAAATATTTTATAAAAGTTATTTCCTTTATGCAATTTAACTTCTGCTATATTTATCTGTTTTTGATATATGACAAAGGGGGAGAGATAAGAAAGAGAGAGAATTTAAATTTTTTTTAAAATTTTTTTTAATCTTTTTTCTCTCAAAATTTCAAAATCTATCCTTTATTCAAAAAGTACTAAGTTTTTCAAAGTACTAAAGTACTTAAGCTTTTCAAAGTACTTAAGCTTTTCAAAGTACTTGTGTCAAAAATTTTCTTACTCAAGCTTTTCAAAGTACTTAAGTTTTTCAAAATTTTTCCTAGTACTTAAGCTTTTTAAAGTATTTAAACTTTTCAAAATTTTTCAAAAGTAATTAAGTTTTTCAAAAAAAAACTTTAGCTTTTCAGAAGTACTAAGGTTTGTGTTAACTTCATGAAGTACTTAGAGGTTTCAAAACTTTTCGAAGTACCATAAATTTAAAACTTTCAATTTGTGGTACTCAAACTAAAGTTTTAAAATCCTTCTTAAACTTAAGTTTTCAAATTTGTCTAATAAACTTAAGCTTTCAAAATTTACTAAGTATGTGAACTCAAAATTTCTCTACAAGTATAATTTTTTTAAAATTTTCTAAGTAAAAAATCCAAACTTTAAACATAGAACTAAGTGTCGAAAACCCCACGAATTTTTGAAAAAACTAGGGGGAGAGTCCTTCCAGGGGGAGGGAACAAAATTTAATGTTTTACATGCATTGATTAAACTTAACTTTTTGAACTAGGGTTGCCATAAATCAAAAAGGGGGAGATTGTTGGTGCAGAAAGCACCCAAGTCAAACCTGTGTTTTGATAATGGCAACAGGGTTCAAAAGTTAAGTCTCACTTGTTATCTAACAATGTTACTTTAGTGTGCAGGGTAAAAAGCCCTAGCGAAGGAATGCTAGGCACTGGCAAAGGAATGCCAGGGTAAAAAGCCCTAGCGAAGGAATGCTAGGCACTGGCGAAGGAATGCCAGGGTACAAAGCCCTAGCGAAGGACTGCTAGGCACTGGCGAAGGAATGCCAGGGTAAAAAGCCCTAGCGAAGGACTGCTAGGCGCCAGGCGAAGGACAGCTTGGGACTGAAGCCCTAGCGAAGGAATGATAGGCATCGGGCGAAGGACAGCTCAGTATCCAAGACCTGGCGATGGACCGCGAGGCAAAAGTCCAACCAGAGGAGCGGTTGGCATTAGGTACATTCTCCCGAGAGGAGTAGGTGAGGACGCGTTCCCCGTCGAGGGAACAGTAGGCGTCGGTTCGACCTAGGGCTCCATTTTGGAGGCCCAAAGTCAGAACCAAGACAGCTAAGGCTATATAAACATAATACTCTAATGCTTTATATTGTTTTGGACTAACCCTGGATGCAGGACCAAAGGAATGTGTGTCTGCAGCTCAGAATGCCCAAACGAGAGAGGCAAGTAGCTGAGCAGGGCGCCCTCAGTGTCCCGGGCGCCCCCAAGGGCAACACAAAACAAGCGAAGTAACAAAAGCTTAGGCTGCTTACTGGCCGGGGCGCCCCCAGTACCCAGGGCGCCCCCAGCGTCCAGGGTGCCCCCAGTGCCCAGGGCGCCCCGCGCCTACGCCAGCGAAGCCGATTACCCTTATCCAGCCGACAAGCCCGCGCTAAAGGAGTCAAACAGGGCGCCCCCAGCGTCCAGGGCGCCCCCAGTGTCAAACCTCATCCCTATTCAAGTGGGATAGAGGTTGACCGAGCGAAGCTCGGATCGCGTGACACGTGGGGGGGCGTCCCCGACGTCCAAGGTGCCCCGAGGTGCTATAAATAGCACCCAACGCCTAGGCTTCTACACAACACTTGATTCAACGCTTCTACGCTCTTCTGCTCCCGCGCTCTACTCCGGAAACCTCCCAACTCGAGCCGACGACGTCCCTCCGCTCCAAAAAGTCAATCTACATCGGACGTCGGTAACGAAGAGCAATTTCCTTTTTGTGTTTACGATACTGCAATTGTAATATTGATTTGTAAACCATTTTGCGAAAATATAGAATTACCCACAGTAAACGGTCAACGACCGTGGGCCTTGGAGTAGGAGTCGACCTAGGCTCCGAACCAAGTAAAAATAACTGTGTTCGCGTGTTTAGCTTTTAATCTTCCGCTGTGCAAATTCTCTATCTTAAATCCGAACGCTTTCCGATATTCACCCCCCCTATATCAGTTCTCTCGATCCAACAGGAAGAAGAAGAAACAAGGTGAGTCCAAGAAGACAGTAGAATTGCAAGGACCTCAGGCTGGTGTGAAGAAACCAAGTGCTTCACGACCCAGCAGGCAGGACATTGAAAGGCAAACTGTCCCCATTGTCAAGAGAAAGGTATATCTTTTCTTTTGTCGTTGTAACATGTTTAGCGGTGTTATCTACCAGTTCCTGGTGGGTAATACGGATAATACTAAACATGTCTACAATTCTTTACAGGGGTTCCAGGAAGCCCAACGACTAGCTAAAGAAAAGATTACGGTCTACATGGGATATGCTACAGAGGTGGCGACTATTGCAGTGAGAGTTATTTATTTGTCTTTAGAAGATAAAGTTTTGGTTTTAAGATTGCTTTTATGTACCTAATTTTAGAAAGAGCTCTGGTTCAGTTTTTGAAACAATGGATATTCTATTGCTTTTTGGTATGAAAAGTGGAATAGAAATATTATCTGTTTAGAAACATGGATAAGCAATTTAAGCAATTAAAACCAAAGTCTCCCATGATGCAAATAGTAGCTAATAGCTCATCATCTAACCTAAGTAAGAGAAAGGTTCCTTGCGAGATGAACCAAACATACCTTTAGCATCTATGGCTTGGTCTTATTAACCTTAGTAGGATTCAAACGTCGATAGCTGATGGGCTCTCGGGTTTATTGGTGTTGGAAGACTTCCCAACCTTTGAATCTTACTTGGAAGGTAAGACAACCAAGAGGCCTTTCAAGGCTGAGGGGTATAGAGCCAAAGATATGTTAGAATTGGTTTATTCTGATTTGTATGGTCCTATGCCTATCCAGGATAGAGGTAGCTTTGAATACTTCATGAGACGAATATTCAAAGGTATGGATACGTTTACTTGATGGCCACAAGTCTGAATCTTTGATTAGTTCAAAGAATTCAAGACGATTGTGGAGAAACATCAAGGTAATAGTATCAAGACACTACGATCGGATCGTGGTGATGGGTACCTCTTGAGAGAATTAGGACTTACTTATTAGAGGCTAAGATTCAATCCCAATTGACTGCACCCAGTTCGCCCCAATAGAACGGTGCAGTAGAGCGAAGGAAAAGGGCTCTTATGGGGATGGTTAGGATAATGATGAGCTGCTCCGAGTTGCCGGATTCGTTCTTGAGATATGCTCAGGAAACGACTGCGTACATACTTGACACCATCTAGGTCAGTGCCTCCTACTCCCGTAGAAGTGTGGACTGGGAGAAAGTCAAGTCCAAGACATCTTCGGACATGGGATAGTGCAACATATGTGCTGAGAGGGGATATTGATAAGATTGGAATCTCGTGTGCTTGTTCGTAGGCTATCCTAGAGGAACGAAAGGTGGTTCTATAGTCCTAAGGATCAGAGGGTAATCGTTGGGACGAATACCAGATTCTTAGAAGAAGACTATGTGATGAACCACAAGCTCATTAGTAGACTAGTTCTTGAAAAATTAAGAGGGGATGTTCCGACCTTAGTACCAACTGTACAAGAAGATATACCACAAGTCACTGCACCGCATGTCACAGAAGATACACAGGAGGTACCTCATCGTAGTGGGAGAGTTGTTAGTCAACCAGAAGGATTCATGTTCTTGGGAGAGTATTCAGACTCGGTCCCTGGCGACTATGAATCAAGATCCCTGGACCTATAACGAGGAACATCCGCTTTGAAGACATAATCCAGTCATATGGATTTATTCAAAGGATGGATGAGATTTGTGTATGTAAGAAATGTGATGGAAACGTAGTGGTATTCTTGTACTATACGTAGATAATATTTTGTTAGTTACCAACAATGACAAAGTATTATCAGGCGTAAGGGTATGGTTGTCCAAATAGTTGATATGAAGGACATAGGAGAAGTAGGGCATATCCTTGGCAATCAAAGTTCTAAGGGATCACCAGAGAAGGATGTTGTGCTTTTCCCAAGCTTCATACAAGACACTGTCTTAACTCGTTTTAGCATGGAAACCTCTAAGAAATGTTTTGTACTTTTTAGAAGTGGAGCTACTCTATCTAAGGAGATATGTTTAGATTATCAAAGGAGATAGAGTAGGTAATGGTGGTTCCTTTAGCACATGCTATAGGAAGCCTCATGTATGCTAAAAATGAGACCAGATATTTGCTTTGCCGTGGGCATGGTTAGCAGATATCAGAGTAACCCAGCTCAAGGGGATTGGATTGCGGTAAAAGATTATATTAGTGCCTGAGAAGGACTAAGGATTATAAGCTGGGTTACTGGCAGACCAATTACCTATGGGATATACGGATACAGACTTCCAGTCAGATAGGAGCAAACGTAAGTATTCCTCGGGGTTTTGTGTTTACTTTAGGAGGTGGAACCATAGGTTAGAGGAGTGTCGTGCAACGGTTGGGTGATGGACTTCACCATGAAAGCTGAATGGATGGCCGTCTCTAAGGCATCCAGGAAAGCTACATGGTTCAGGAACCTCATGATGGACTTCGATGTGATTACTGGTTTGCTCAAAGCTATCATATTGTGTTGTGATAAATAAATGGTGCAGTTGCAAACTCAAAGGAATCACGTGTCCATAAGGCGAGTAAACACATAGAGCGCAAGTACCACCCAGGAGAGGAAAAGCTGTTATTGCCTAGATTACATCAGAGGACAACATGGGAGATATTCTCACTAAAGGCCTTGATAGCAAGAGCTTTAGGCATGTGAAGGATCAGAGAGTCAGATGTATGGCATTTTGAGGAGAACAATGTCTTTAAGTATAAGTGGGAGATTGTTATATGTGTATACTGAAAGACATGGATTTCATTATATGAACATCTTCATTTTGAAAAGAGAATCACAACTACACTAGGTGTCTGTTTATATTAGTACATGCACGAGGTCCAATTACTTTGCATTGTAGATAACATGGTGTGTGGTGTCACACAGAAAATCATGTTGTCAGCCCCATGCTTAGTATAAATAAAAGGCTCACAACCGAGATGGAATTGGACAACCCATCAGAATGGTTGTAGTGTAATTAGGTGTGGTTGGTCTAGACTATAGAATTACACTAGTGTGCATTGAGTACATTGAGTAGGACCAAAACCCGAGGTTATCCAATTTGTACTAACTCGATAATTGGATAAGACCTCAAGGTTATATTATGGAGTACTATCCCTTAATCCCGATATAATAACGAGCATATATTATTAACTATTATTTCTTTGATTTACCAAAGGGCGAGATATATTCTGTTAGATCGATAGACCCAGTAAGTTGGGAGATAATATTAATAATAAGATGTGCTGTTGATTATTGACGGAATCCGTGTCCTGGTAAGTCAGGTTGATGATGCCCCCTTGATGAGCTCGAAAGGTTCATCATGCTAAACCCTGCATGTGAATTTGATCCGGCATGATGATAAGATCGAGTGATACTAGTCAAAGATCCAGAAGTTAATTAATTTGAATTGTTAGTAATTTAAATTAATTAACGGGCATTCGAGATCTTAAACAGGGGGATGGACAACTCATAATAAGTGGAGCCCATATGTAAATATGCGGGTTGGTGAGGTAATTCAATGGGGATCTTTTAGTGGAATGGACCCTCATTAATGGATCGGGTTTGGATCCATTAGTAGGCCAAGATCCAACTCCTCCTCATGGTCCCTATCGTAGCCCTATATATACCCCATGGTGGCATGGAACCAAAGGTTAATCGATCCGGTGGATGAATCCAAGAAGACACATGAAAACCCTATGGTTATCTCTCCTCCTCTCCTTCTCTGTCTCTCCCTCCAGATGTGTCGACTCACGCATGGAGAAGCGACTTCTTCGGCGCTCAGGGCAAATATTTGCCTCATCGCCTTGGTTGCCGTGAGGCAATTGCCTGCCTGGCAATTACCGAGAGCCGGCAACTGCCGTAAGGCAATTGCCTGTCTCGTTCATGGCAATTACCTGCCAGGCAATTGCCAAGAGGCGGCAAAAATTGTCTACCTTAGCAATTGTTTTGCCGAGGCAGTAATTGCCTGCCTGGCAATTGCTGAGAGGTGGCAGCAATTGCCTGCCTCGACAATTACTTTACCGAGGCAGCAATTGCCAAGGCAGGCGACCTCGGCAATTGCTGCCGAGAGGTAGCAATTGCCGAAGGAGGCAGTAATTGCCTGCCTGGCAATTACCGAAAGGCAAGGAAATTAATTGTCGTAAGGTGATTGAATTGCCTGGTGATGCCGTGAGTCTTCGTTGGGGAGAGGAGACGGTATGATGCCTCAGCAACTTGTTTGGAGCGGTAGCTAGTTGCCTCGTGCTTGGGACATGGCAACTTTCTTTGAGTTGCTTGGAAGAATACAAGTTGAAGTTGTGGCATTGCTCAGAACACAAGTTGCTTGTACAACTTGGACTTGCTTAGATCACAAGAACTCCAAGATACTTGTTGTTCAGACGCTAGCAGTGGAGGAAAGAATCAATTGTGTTTGTGTTTGGATTATCTCCTTGGAGTGGCCGACGGCATCCCTTTGATTAGGGATTGGTTGGCGCAAGGAGAAGGGATCGACTTGGTGACCACGGTTCTTGGTAGATCGTCACCCACATGACGTCCTAGAGGGGAGGGTCATACGCTAGAAGATCGTAAGGTAATGGATGGTATAATTCTTCCTTGGCTCCTTTGTTCTTATTTGTGCCTAATTCATTTGCCTCGTCATTTTATGTGTGTTAGTTTATTAATTTGATTTTGTATCATAGTCATTAATTCACTAACTGGGCCCCGACCATAAACACAAATGTCGGCGATCAACTCATCGCCTTTTCCGCAGTTGAACGATCGAGCAAATCACAAGGTCGATTTTGGTAATTGGCCGAGTTGTGATTTGGATCGTTTGGTATGGCACGAGATGGTCGTAGGGAGATGGGTTTCCTTTCGGATTAATTTTTAATCCGTAGACATGGAGAGATCTCTCGGATCGATCGAGTATTCGCTTATAAAACCCGCCAAGCCATACCTAGCATACCTGACCCAATTACCTTAAGTGTGACATTGTTGCCAAATGCCACTGAGCCTCGATTTTTGTACTTGATTTTAGTGAGCTTCAATTTATCCCCAGTCATATGACTGGAGCATCCACTATCCAACATCCACTGGTCCAAACCGTTATGATCCTACAGATAAAGTATTTTGATTTGAATCCATTTATGTAGAGGTGTAAGGATAGATTGATTGAATTTCATTGCCTAATCTGTCTCACCCAGTCTGGGTTATCAGTGATGTTATTCCTATAAGTAGTTTTGTGAGACAGGTTTTCAACTTGATTTTGAAAATTGTTTGATTGAATTTTAAAAATATTATGTTGGATTTGCGAAAATATTAATTTTTTTTGAAAATATTAAGTTAAATTTTTGAAAATACTAAGTTAAATTTTAAAAATATTAAGTTGAATTTTTGAAAATATTAAGTTAAAATTTTGAAAATATTAAGTTAAATTTTGTAACGCCCGCTTTTTTTTTCTTCTATAAAGCGGCGTTACGTTAACATACTTAGGGCATGTAGACATCATAAGGCAGCGGAATAACTTTAAGACTTACACATATATGCCCTACTACCATTCCTAACATAATGACATGGGTACTTGGCATATTAACTTCATACTTTGCATCATATCATGTCATGCTTAACATCATGTCATAGAGTCACATAAGCCATTATTCAAACACATAAGTAGCAACCATAAAGTTCTAGCATAAGACCGGTAAACATAATGTTTTCGTGGCCAAGTCACTAACACACACACACATTCTTGTCCTCCTGCTGCTTCCTTATTATCCCCTTGCGTGATCTGCGGTATAAGGAAAATAAGACTATAAGCACATCGGCTTAGTAAGACTCTTTCCTACTCACTAAAACCATTCATCACTTAATCATAAGCACATGAAACATAAACATAACTTTATGCTTGAACATAACTATAAATAAACTTACATGGCATGATACATGACCTAACATGAACATAATTAAAATTTACATGGCATGATACATGGCATAAACATGAACATAATTCAACTTAGCATAGCATAATACATGACATAGACATAAACATAATTCAACTTAACATGGCCTAATACATGACATAAACATAAACATAAATAATCATTCTTAACATACATGATACATGGCATAAACATAAACATAAAGCATGAACTAACCTATATGGCATAAACATAGGCATGCTTTCTATCATATCATATGGGCATTTTCTTAACATAACCATAAGCATAAATCGTTTACTATCATGCATATTTCTTGACATGAAACATAAGTATAAGACATTACTATCATGGCATAATGCATAACATGAATGAATGCATGAGTCTAATACATACACATAAAGATGCTTAACTTTTAAAAATCATACTTTTAAATACTTAAACATAATCATAACATCATTGGGGTCCCTGGCTTGTACCACATACATACATCATAAGCGCGTATCCCTAAGTAAATACGAGGTAGCAAGCCCCGACCTACTAGGGTAAGGACAGCATAGTCGGTAGTCCCAGAACCGGAGCGTTCTTAAGGTGCCCATCCCTGTTGCACAGCTTCGGTAGTGCCAGAACCGTGGACAGCATAGTCGGTAGTCCAGAACCGGGGTGTTCTTAAGGTGCCCATCCCTTGGACCCATACTTTGGTCCGGTACAAGCCCATTCATAAAGTAAAATACTTTACATGCTTCATTATTCATAAGACATGGCATACATCTTCATTCATAAAACATGGCATGTGTAACGACCCGGCCCGTCTACCGGCCCATTTACCGGTCCTCACGACCGTCGTACCGTCGTACCGTCGACCATCGACCGTGCCGTCATTCATAAATATGGCATGCATCTTTATTCATAAAACATAGCATGCACTTTCATTCATAAACATAACATGCATCTTCGTTTATAAACATAACTTGCATCTTCATTCATGGAACATGGCCTACTTACATAAACATCATTCTTATTCCTAGTGCTTGCATGATCATGGCATATAAGGTAAGCATTGAATTATATTCATTGAACATGACATGTTTGCATAAACAATTATCCTAATCCATAGAGTTTGCATGATCATGATATATAAGGTAAACATTGCATTTCATACATAAGCATGGTATTCATCCCAAGCATACATAAGTAGGACTTCCATAAACATACTACCTACCATTCAAGTGCATGGCATAGAACACAAGACATTCATGAATAAACCCTATTAAGCATGGCATCTAATCATAAACATATAAACATGAAACATGGTACTTAAGGTTAGGGTTATAGGTAACATAATTTCTACCACATGCTTGAACCTATATATATACTTCATAACAAGCCATAAACCATCATTCTTCAAACCCTAACTCCCACCAAACCCTATTTACCTTGCTTGGCCGAAACCTATAAGGAAGGGTTCCATCATTCAATTAACTTGTAAGATAGCATAAGGTAAAGAAACAACCATACATTACCTATAAGACCATGGGAAGCCATTAGGGCTCATGATTAGGGTTAACCCTAACCTTTAGCCCTCCTTCTTAGGGCTGGCCAAAACCCTACAAGGCCATGGGTGCATGGAAAAATTCCATAAAATCCCCAATCAAACATTAAACACCAACCATACCCTACCATAGGGCTTTCGGAACCCATACTTGAAGAAAACCTTAACCCCTTGCCCTAGATTCCTTCTTGGCCGAAACCCTTAGGGTCTCAAGACCTTGTGAAAATTCACATAAATCCCTTCAACCTCCCCTTGTATCATAAGGGTACACAAGATACATGAGTGAAGAGTTAAATCCAACCCTAGCCATGGAAATCCTTATGATGGTCCCAAACCCTAAAGGGTCTTAGGGTACTCCAAAAATTTCCAAAAATTATATTTATTCTCTAAACATCATGAGAACACATTAGAAAGCATGATTAAGTTTTTTAACATCATCATGGACCCAAAACTCATGGTGGCCGAATGCTATAGGGGTCCAAGACATGGTTTTCTCAACATTAAAACCAAAAACCAAACTTTATATTATGCTAAAAATCAAAAGGAACTATTATACCACAGGTGAGGGAGTCTTACATTGGTTGATCTTGATTATAGACCTTAGATTTGAGAGAAGGATGGAAATCTTGTTGCCTCTTGACCACCCCTAGCCTTTGTACCCTTGTAAAAGCCTTGGATCTTGGAGATGGAGCCATAGGTGAACCTTTTCCAAGGGAGATCCCCTCTTGAAGTATTCGGCTAGAATGAGGGAGGAGGAGGAAGAAAAATGGAATTGATGGAAGGAAGAAAGTAACTCCCAAGACCCCTCTTTATAACACATTAAGGAGGGTAAGTGAAGAGTCATGGTGTCTCTTCCTCTTCATGACTCTTCATATTCACCTAAGCTTAACCAAAATCCACTTCATTTCCTCATAGCACTCCCTTGCTAGGTGAATTGGTTAGAGCATGCATGGTTGTACAAGAGGTCCAAGGTTCAATCCTTGGTGCATGCACTATTTTTTCTATTTTATTTTTATTTTATTTCCCTATTATTTCAAAAATCCCTTAAAAATCCACCCATAATTATGTTAATATTTCTCATTAAAACCCCTTTATATTTCTATAAATTTTCACCTAAAATTCACCAATAATCATGGTACTAGAAAGCCCATATAAGGCTCATTAGTGCCTATTTTTCCCAATTTAAATGAGAAAATATGGATTTCTAGGTTAAAATTCGAGTTAATATTTCTAGGTCCCTTGGAAAATTATCTAGACATGCTCAATATTTTAAAGAAATATTAAGAGAATTTTCCGGGTCGTTACAAATTTTGAAAATATTAAGTTAAATTTTGAAAATATTAATTTGGATTTTGAAAATATTAAGTTTGATTTTTGAAAAAATAAGTTGGATTATTAAAAATATTTGAATTTATTTAACTTTAATTAAGTTTAATTAAAGGTATATTAAAGGTAAAATTAATTAAGTTGGTTGAGTTGGACTACATTATTGGTCCTAAACATCTCACCCATTTCTAAGTGACAAAACATGTATCCTTATTTGTTTTATGAGATGTATTGATTTTATCTTGGTTTTATGTTAACACTATGATTTGATTGAAACATGTGTTAGATTTAGGTTTAACAAATAGTAAGTTGAAAATAAATTTCGATAATTGGCTTCCCGGTTTTGGTGAGGCACAGAGGCCTTTTTTGGTCGTAACCTTATTAGATTATCAAGCCTTTCCTAGACAAAGTCTTTTAAAGAAATTTTATTCTCAAATTACTTATTGAGAAACCCTGGTCTAACTAGTTTGAGGATTTGACGAGGTAGCTTCGGTTAGTTCCACCTGACTAATAGGACCAAATAGGGTACGCCTTACCCTACTTGACTTTTTAGACAAGCTTACCTAACGTACTATCATCTCGCCCCACCCTAATTCTAGGTTGTGTAAGTTTCAATTAAGTAAGATACTTATCTAATCGTTTCTAAGTCTAAACATAATATTTTTGCAGAAGCAAAATAAACAAGCATCAAACAGCAAGAAGAGAAATAATTTATCAAAGTATAAAAATGATTTTTATATTGGCTACCCTGAACTGAATCCTTAGTATGTGCTAGGTAAGATGTGAATCTTGTCTTTGAGAATCCAATATTGGTTTGGTCCCGCTTGATTGGTCAAGCATAACTTTGGGACCCATGCTTGGACTCGAGTTCTACTTTGGTTCAAAATAGAGTAATATAATCTGTACTGTGAATTGGTCCGATAACCAAGTCTGGATTGATTTAGAACTGATTTTTGTTTTCCAAGAATCATGTCAAGAGTCTTGGAACCCAAGGTGAATCATTCTAATGCTCTAAATTCCTTTACTTGAGATTTCAAGGAGGAATTCTCCTCCTTAAGTTTTTGGACTTGAGTGAAGGTTCCTTCATGAACTGGTTCTGTTAAGGTGCTAGAGTTGACTCCCTCATTCAGGATTTTTACTTCCTGTCGGAGGGATTCGACCTAAACGTTGGCTTTGGCAAACTTACGAGATAGATAGGAGATTAGGTCGTAAAGCTGAGATTCGGGATAATTTCTTATCGTTAATAGTCGTCTATAAATGAGATGAAATATTCAAAGCTACCTTTAGCTTGGATAGATATAGGACCACACAAATCAGAATGAACCAACTCCAACATATCTTTGGCTCTATACCCTTGGCCTTAAAAGGCCTCTTGGTTATTTTACCTTCCAAGCAATATTCGCAGGTTGGGAATGTTAGATGTATATTAAAAGACTAGTCTTTTTATATGATCATCTATATTTTGAAAGAGAATCAAAACAACAGCTGCATGTTTAAATTAATATATGCATAAGAGTCTCATACTCTACATTGTAGATAACATGGTGTGTGGTGACACACAGAAGATTATGCTATCAGTCCCTTGCATAGTATAAGTAGAGGCTTACAATCGAGATGGAGTTGGACAAATTATCAGGATGGTTGAAGTGTAATTAGGTGTGGTTTATCTTGACCATAGAATTACACTAGTGCACTTTGTGTGCATTGAGCAGGACCAAAATAGAGGTGATCCAATTTGTATTGACTTTATAATTGGATCGAACCTCAGATTATTATGGAGTACAATCTCTAAATCCTGATATAATAACAGGCATGTGTATTTAGTTTTTTTTTTATTTCTGTGATTTACCAATAGACGAGATTTATTCTGCTAAATTGATAGGCCCGGTAAATTAGGAAATAATATTATATACATGGTGTGCCATTGATTATTGACGGAATCTGTGTCCTGGTGAGTCAGGATGATGATGCCACACTTGATGAGCTCATAAGGTCATCATGTTAAACCCTGCAGGTGGATTTGATCCAACATGATGATAAGGTTGAGTGGTACTAGTCAAGGAGTTAGAAGTTGATTAATTAAAATTATTAGTAATTTAAATTAATTGATGGACATTCGATATCATAAACACGGGGAGATGGATGTACTCATAATAGGTGGAGCCTATATGTAAATATTGTTGGGACTGGGTGCATGTTGACATGGATGTGGGTTCGTAATTTTAAAATTAATTACGTGCAGTGGAAGGTTTAGCATAAATAATTTTTCAAAATTATTTAACCACACATCTAAGCATACAACTTTATCTTGTGTAGACATGATCATATATTTAAAATTTTGCAGAAACGTAAACTAATTTACGTATTACCTCGCGTAACTCGAAGGAAGGGACGAGATCCAACCGTAAGCGTCCCTCGGAAGCTCCGCCTCTATTCGCGTCCACGCCGAGTATCTTCGGGATGACTTCGCAAAGCCACGAGTTTCGTGTTCTCGAAAACTACTAGATTCTCCGAGAACGCGACAAGAAAACCAAGAGAGAAGTAATTACATCGAAAAAACTCACTACCATGGTTGGCCGGAATCACAATTCCGGCGAGAAGGAGGAAGATGTCATACGCCCAATCCCAAGGTGATAATGGCTGGAGAGGAAGATCGTCCCAACGGAAGAACTTTGTCGCCTCGGTGCTTCTCCTTTTGCTCACGGCAAGAAGAAGGGAGAAGAGGGAGAGAGCCCAGGCAAGAATACTTCGATTGATTTTCAAGCCTTGCCTTGGGTCCTTTATATAGTGGCCTCTCAACCGCCAAGTTTCTTTTTTCTTATGGAATAAATTTTCTATGACTTATTCAATCATGCCAAGTTTTATCATATTTTAATTCATGATAAAAACCGACCAAGTCTCCTTTTTTCTTATGGAATAAATTTTCTTATCATGGTAAATCAATTCTTGATTGATTTTATAAAAGAAAATAAACCAATCCATGGTTCATTTTAATTTTCATGAAAAATAAACCAAATCTTGGTTTATTATATAAAAATTTATATCATCCATAATTTTATAAAACAAACCACACTTGGTTTATTTTATAAATTGAACCAAAAATTGGGTTCTCTCCCTTTGTTGTGACCAGCCAAGCAATGAGGATGGAGACCCTCTTTGGCCGGCCCATCCAAGCCATGCCCCAATGAATTAAACTTATTTAATTCATCTATTAAGTCTTCAAAAGACTTAGTCATTTTATGATTCCGATGCGTCTCTGAAAAATTCTGATTCGACTTATCATTTGGCTTAACCAAACCTAATATCTCTTGATTGGAAAATCTAATTTTCAACTCGTTTTAAATCCCTCGGATTACTCGTAGTGCGTGTGACTAAATAGGCTTTTGATTAATGTTGGCCGTCTATAATTAATCAATTATAGAACGATCATGAGTGACACCTAGTAGTATATCATGATCCCCAATTAATCGAAAGATCAACGGTTGACCTCAGAAACAATTCTGAAACCCTTCAGCAGCTATAATGAATCGTGCCCCATTCCCTTCACCATCTTATACCCACTTAGTTTAGGACATGGTCTATGTGTGTCTGTCCCCACTAGAATGACTACGTCACACCTAGCCCAAGTAACGTTTTCTCATCCTACGGATTCTAATTACTCTCATGTATTTAAGAGATTCATACTCTGAACATGTCATGCTCTGGCAAGAGGATTCGCGTAACAATCCGATGATAGGCCTTGGGTATACATCTCTTCTCAAGGAGTGGTGAATCCTTTGTAGGCTGTTCAAACATCTTCGGGTACTTCGGCTTATACCCAATCATCCTGGGTTCACACCTCCTTGGAGATGCTTGCTTAAGATGTCAAAGTATAAGTCTCCATGACCAAGATGACTTGAACACCGTAAGTTAATGGAACATCGCACTTAATCTGTAGTAAGAACTTCATTGACATATCTATATATAGACTACCATATGAAGATTTACAGCCAGTCACTCCAATGAACTAGTTCCCTTAACTAGCATTCATGTTTATCTCCGGACATCCCAATGTCACCAGCCAGTAAGAATCAGCTGATTAGAGAATAACCCATGCTAGTCTCAACAGAATTGATAGTGTCCGTATTTATCAATTAATCAATAGGGACAATTTCAATACTTCACAATTGCACATGTAGAGATAATCACTAGTTGTGAATTCATCACAAATTCTCTCATGCTGTGAATTGTATTACGGACATTCAGTAAATGAGTTTAAGATCTCAATCAAATACATAAACATGTATACTCAAATAGTGAATATTCATTTATTAAAATAAATAATTACATTCATAAGGCGATTGCCTTAGGACACTTTTCTCATATCACTAACAAACTCCCACTTGGCCTAATGTCAATTGCTACGGTATCCAATACCACAGGCTCTAACATGACCCTCAAACTTGTTTTGAGGCATGGCCTTAGTTAAAGGATCCGCTAAATTCCTTTCAGTGGGAATTTTCTCAATTTGTATATCATTCCTACTTATAATCTTTCAGATCAGATGATTGCGGTGAAGCACATGTTTGGATCACTGATGAGACCTTGGTTCCTTCGCTTGTGCAATACCTCCATTGTTGTCGCAATAAACCGGTATTGCTTCATCAATGGTTGGAACCACACCAAGTTCTGAGATAAACTTCTTAATCCAGACTGCTTCCTTTGCTCCTTCCGAAGCTGCAATATATTCCGCTTCCGTGGTAGAATCCGCTACGGTGTCTTGCTTGGAACTCTTCCAACTTATTGCGCCTCCATTCAAAATAAATATGTATCCGGATTGAGATTTGGAGTCATCCTTATCTGTCTGGAAACTGGCATCTGTATGTTGGATCGAGAAATGCGAGAGAGGGGGGGGTGAATGTCGCAATTCGTTCGGATTTAAAAAGAGCGGGTGCGCAGCGGAAATAAAAGAGAACACAACAACGCAAACACAGCCGGTTTACTTGGTTCGGAGCCTGGGTCGACTCCTACTCCAAGGCCCACGGTCGTTGACCGTTTTCTGCGGGCAATTCTATAAGTTCGCAAAAGTTTACACACAAATAATAATAAAAATATTCTCGTAAACTTAAATACAACTCTTGTTACCGACGTCCGGTGAAGATTGAAGTTCTGGAGCAGCGGGACGTCGTCGGCTTGAGTTGGCAGCTTTCTGGAGCATGTCGTGGAAGCAGAAGAGCGTAGAATTGTCGAAGGAATTCGTTGTTCAAGAATAGGGTCGAGGCCCTCTTTATATAGGGCAGGGGGCGCCCGACATGCTCGGGGCGCCCCCCACGTGGCTCTTGATCCGGCGAGCCCTCTGGTCAAGGCTGATCTCTTCATCTTCGGGATCAGCTTTGACCGGGGCGCTCGACGCGCGCGGGGCGCCCGGTTGACCGGTCAAAGCGTCATCTTCAGGGCTTCGCGAGAGTGAGCTGCAGCAGCCTTCAGTGGCGTGGCACAGTGGGCGCCCGACACACGCGGGGCGCCCGACATGCGGGGCGCCCGACACACGCGGGGCGCCCCCAATTGCGCTGCTGTCGGGGCGTTTACCTCTCTGCTGACTTTAGGTTGACTTTGGGGTGCCCGACACATCCGGGGCGCCCTGCTCAGCTACGGCCTCACTCCTTTGAGGCTCTCTGAGCTGCAGAAACACAGTCCTTCGGTCCTGCATCCAGGGTTAGTCCAAAACAGCAAATAATAAGTTAGTTAAAATAGCCTTAGCTGTCTTGGTTCTGACTTTGGATCTCCAAAATGGAGCCCTAGGTCGAACCGACGCCTAATGTTCCCTCGAGGGGAACGCGTCCTCACCTACTCCTCTCGGGAGAGTTTTACCTGGTGCCAACCGGATCCTCCAGTTGGACTTTTGCCCAGCAGTCCTTCGCCAGGTCTTGAGTTACCAAGCTTCCCTTCGCTTGGTGCCTAGCAGCCCTTCGCTAGGTTTTTTCTTCTGGCAGCCCTTCGCCAGTGCCTAGCATTCCTTCGCTAGGGCTTGTCCTGTCTGGCAGTCCTTCGCCAGTGCCTAGCAGTCCTTTGCTAGGGCTTGTCCTGTCTGGCAGTCCTTCGCCAGTGCCTAGCATTCCTTCACTAGGGCTTTTCCTGTACACTCAAGAAACTCGTTAGACAACCATTAACCCTTAACTTTTGAACCTTTTTGCCAATATCAAAACACAGGTTTGACTTGGGTGCATACTGCACCAACAATCTCCCCCTTTTTGATATATGGCAACCTAGTTCAAAAAGTTAAGGAAAAAAAATGCTGAATTTAAAATCCTAAGTTAGATTCCCTCCCCCTAGAAGAAATCTCCCCCTAGGTTTTTCAAAAACAGGTGGTGTGAATGAAGTACTTAGAAGATTTCATGTTTTGATAATAAGTTAGGAAATCTCTACAGTTTTTGCTAAGTTTTTCGAAAAAAACATTCTTAGTTTGGGAACCTTTAGAAAATTTTCATTTTTGAAAAAATTTCAGACTTTAAAAAATTTTCAGTTTTTGGGAAAAATTTCAAACTTAGAAACATTAAGTAAAAATCATTTTAAGCAAAAAATAGTTCAGAGCTTAGAAATAAAATTATACCAATTTTTCAGTTCAACTTTTTGAAAAGACTATGGAAAAGAAAAAATTGTGTTTCCTGTTTCCTTTCCAACTCTCCCCCTTTGACATATATCAAAAAGAATGCAGAAAAAAGAAGAAACAAAATTTGCAATACTTAAATAGAGCATTTGCTATACTGAATCAAAATAAGACCTAAGTCTGGTTAATCCTTTAGGGACCTGTCTAACCCACTTAGCTACTTACTAACTGTTATAAACAGTAGTTTTGGCTAGGGTTAGTCAAGTTAAGTGAGTTGTTCAAGTTAGATTGTCTAAACTTGACACTTAACTTGATTGCTGTTCAGTTTGTATTTAGTGCCCCAACTGCTGCAGATGCACTGACTTAAAGCATCTTGAGTTAAGGCAAAGACCTAAGCATCTCAACCCTTTCTAGGTTATCATTCAAAAAGTGTCCTAAGGTGCTTGTGAGATGCTGGCTTCTAGATCTATAGGTGCATGCAGTTCTAGGGTTAGAGCCTAGGCTAAGTCCATTTTCGAAAAAGCCCTAGTTTTGAAAGGGGTAGTTTTTGAAATAAAACTAAGAAAAAAAACTTTTTAAAGTTAAAGTAATATTTTTAACAAAAAACATTTTAAAAGACATTTTAAGTTCAATTTAAAATTGAAAATCCAAAAACCAAATGATTCTATTCTACTAAGCATAACCCTAACTGCCTTCTTAGTGAGCTAAACTCAGATTCAGGTAGGGGTTTAGTGAATATGTCAGCTAGGTTGGACTTGGAGTCTACATGCTTAAGGACTATTTCACCCCTAGCTACGTGATCTCTTACAAAGTGATGTTTTACTTCTATGTGTTTGGTTCTAGAATGTTGTATTGGGTTTTTGGTTAAGTTAATTGAGCTAATGTTGTCAATATTGACTTGGGTCTGATTGTAGTCTAGCTGAAAGTCCTTAAGAGTATGCATCATCCATAGGAGTTGAGCTACACACTCTCCTAAGGCTACATATTCAGCTTCAGTTGTTGATAAAGCAACACAGTGTTGCTTTCTACTGCACCAACTTACTAAGCTATTTCCTAAAAGTTGACTTTTTCTATCTAATTTACAGCCAGCATAATCAGAATCAGAGTATCCTGATAACTTAAAGGATGAAGTTCTAGGGTACCAAATCCCTACGTTTAGGGTGCCCTTAATGTATCTTAAAACTCTTTTTAGGGCTGCTAAGTGGGTTTCCTTAGCACAGGTTTGGTACCTAGCACACATTCCTACTGAAAAAAGTATATCAGGTCTGCTGGCTGTCAGGTATAGTAGACTTCCTATCATACTTCTGTAAAGTTTTAGGTCTACTGGTTTACCCTCAGGGTCACTATCTATTTTTACATTTGTGGCCATTGGGGTGCTTATACTTTTAGAGTTATCCATTTTAAATTTCTTAATTAGTTCTTTTGCATATTTAGATTGATGTACATAATTTCCATCCTTAGTTTGTTTGATTTGTAACCCTAAGAAAAAGTTGAGTTCCCCAACTAAACTCATTTCAAATTCACTTTCCATAATTGTTACAAATTCTTTTAGAAATTTAGAATTAGTTGATCCAAATATTATATCATCTACGTAAATTTGGGCAACAAATATATCTTTTTCTAAAATTTTAACAAACAAGGTTGGGTCAATTTGACCTTGTTTGAATTCTTTAGAGATTAGGTAATTGGATAATCTTTCATACCAGGCCCTGGGTGCTTGTTTTTAGTCCATAAAGGGCTTTACTAAGTTTGTAGACATGATCGGGTTTTTCTAAATCCTCAAATCCTAGGGGTTGTCCTACATAAACTTCTTCCTTAATAAGCCCATTTAAGAAGGCCGACTTTACATCCATTTGGTATAATTTAAATCCTTTATAGGATGCAAAGGCTAGTAACATCCTAATCGACTCAAGTCTAGCTACAGGGGCAAAGGTTTCATCATAATCCAACCCTTCTACTTGGCTGAATCCCTTAGCTACTAAGCGGGCTTTATTTCGGACTATTTCACCTTGGTTGTTTAACTTATTCCTAAATACCCACTTAGTGTCAATTACGGATTTGCCCTTAGGTTTAGGTATTAATTCCCAGACTTGGTTTCTCTCAAATTGTGCTAACTCTTCTTGCATAGCTATAATCCAGTCAGGATCAGGTAGGGCTTCCTCAATAGTCTTAGGTTCAATTTTTGAAATCATGGCTATTTGACTAAGATTTCTATAGGAGGCTCTAGTTCTGACTCCTAAGGTTGGATCACCTACAATTTGATCAGTTGGGTGACTAAGTCTGGGTTTCTTGGTTTGTCTAGTACTTGGCTCAGCTTCAGGTCCAGCTGGTCCAATGGGTTCAATTCTAGGTTCATTGGTTGGTTCAACTGATTCAGAATTTGGTTCAATTGTTAAGTCATTAAAGGGTTCAGTTAGGGTTTCAGAGTTATCTTCTTGATCAGTATTTGGTGAAGCTAAGTCAGAATTGTCAGATTTTGGGTTCGTTTCTTCATCAAATATTAAGTTGGTTGTTTCTTCAATTTTCTTAGTTATTTTGTTGTAGACTCTATAAGCTCTACTTGTTGTAGAGTACCCTAAAAAGATACCTGGGTTTGACTTGGATTGGAATTTTCCAAGATAGTCCTTGGTATTAAGAATATGGACTTTGCATCCAAAGACTCTAAGATAGTGTAGGTTTGGAAGTCTATGGTAGTAAAGTTCATAGGGTGTTTTACTTAACCTTTTATTAAGCAGAGTCCTATTTTGGATATAGCAAGCTGTGCTAATTGCTTCTGCCCAATAGTGGTTGGGTAGGTCAAATTCATTAAGCATAGCCCTAGCAGTTTCCTGTAGGGTTCTATTCTTCCTTTCTACTATGCCATTTTGTTGGGGGGTTCTAGGACACGAAAATTCGTGTTTATATCCATTTACTTTGCAGAATTCTTCGAATCTTTGATTCTCGAATTCTCCCCCGTGGTCAGACCTAAGTTTTTTTATTTTGGTATCATTTTGATTTTCAATCAATTTGCAAAAGTTGTTAAATAGGTTCAGGGTTTCATCTTTGGTCTTTAGAAACCTAACCCAGGTGAACCTAGAGTAGTCATCAATTATCACTAAGCAGTACCGGTTTCCACTTAGTGACTTGGCTCCATGTGAATCAAAAAGGTCAAGGTGTAGGAGCTCAAGTGTGGTTTGAGTTTGATCAGATTGGATCAATTTGTGACTAGACTTGGTTTGTTTGCCTTGATTACAGGATTCACATATTAGGTTTTCATTACTCTTAATTTTAGGAACACCCTTTACTAAGCCAAGTTGGGGTAATTTTTGAGATAGTTCTTAGATTGGTATGACCTAATCTCCTATGCCAGAGTTTTGATTGTTCTAACTGTGTTAACATGCATTTGGGTATAAGGGGAAGATTTATAGTATATACATTGTTTTTCCTAGTGCCCTTAAGCATGATTTCTGAGTCTTGTGCGTTTCTAATTAGGCAGTTAGAATTGTTGAACGTAACTAAATAACCAGAGTCACATAACTGACTTATGCTAAGTAAGTTAAAATTAAAGTTTTCTACTAATAGAACTTTCTTAATAATGAAATTGGATTTAAGTTCAATATTACCTGACCCAATTACCTTGAGTGTGGCATTGTTACCAAATGCTACTGAGCCCAGGTTTTTGAACTTGAGTTTGGTGAACTTCAATTTGTCCCCAGTCATATGTCTGGAGCACCCGCTATCTAACATCCATTGGTCCAAATCTTTATGTTCCTACACATAAAGAATTTTTGATGATTTGGATCCAATTTGAGTTAGGGATAGCTTAGATGAGTTTCACTTCCTAGTCTGTCTCACCCCAGTCTAGGGTTTTCAATCACGTTAACCTTAAGGTTTTTGTGAGACAGGTTTGAAGGTAAAAATTAATTTTGAAAGGAAATTTTCATTTATTTTGAAAAGATATTTACTTTTGAAAAAAATTTTGAAAACAGATTAAGTGTTTTTCAAAAAGATAATAAGTTTGAAAAATAGAGGTTTTGAAAAACAGTTTAGAATCTATAATTATTTGAAATTTGAGTTAGATTCGAATTTGACAAAAGTTAACTTGAATTTGAATTTCAGAAATTGGCTTCCAGGTCTTGGCGAGGCACTAGGCCTTCTTTTTGGCGAAGCCTTATGGGGATCNAGACGTCTATACCGGCTAAAGAAAAGTTTCTAAATCCTATCTCGTCGAATTCGGTCATCGTGGTAATCTCGCCGTCAGCGATATTTCGGCCGTGGTGGTGGAGGATAGAGGTGATGACGTGGCAGTAGGGAGTGCGGATCCGCCCCTTAGTGGATACACTAGAGGCATGTAGGATACAGTGGAAGAGGTGAAGGCCTATATCTATGTCCAGATGGTGGATAAGGGCATAGAGAAGAAAAGTGTGAAAGGGTTTCATGGTGGCTGTGTCCCTAGTGGACAAAGGAAGGATGCAACGGACAATTACTCTGTAGAGAGCGTAGTCCTGAATCGGGAGTCGGGTGGAGTGGAACTGCCCTCCTGCAGGGTCCATGGCTTCCCCAAAGAAATAGTTGTATAAGGTGTTCAGGTCAATATGAGAGTAGGGGGCGTCGAAGGGCGGGTTCCTTGGAGGGTAGCAACAGAAGATGGACTGAGATGGTCGGAGTCCCAAAAATCGGTTCAGTAGGGTAGGAGTGATGCTCAAGGGCATTCCTTGAACGGTAGTGACGAAGCTCAAGTGGTCTTGCCTAACTATGTTGTTATAGAATTCTGCACATAGGGTGTTGTTGATCGAATGTGTGCAGAATACGAGGTTATCTAGTTGATAGAAGTTAATTGCGGACATTGCGACTGGACAGGATTGGGAGAAGAAATGACGGTTAAGGTAGCTTGTTTTAATCGGAATGTAGGTGGTTTGTGCGAACTTGTTACAAAGTGCTAGGTTAGGAAATCTAGGGTCGGGACTGGGCTCATTACCGGGGTTCGACTGAACTGCTCGGCGTTTTCTAAGTGTAGAAAAAATAAGTGATTAAGGATAAAGAAGGAGTGTGCAAAAAAAATTTGTAATTTAAGAAAAATTAATTGCACAACTAAATTTCATACCTTGGAGGCATGGTTGAGGCAAGGGAAGGCTTAGGTTCACTTGATCCACAAGAATGAGGCAAAGGGAAGAAGGAGTGTGAGATGTGGTGTGGGAAATGAGGGAGTCTCGGGTCCCTTTTATAGGGGTTGATGGGGGGCGCCCGACGGGTCACGGGCGCCCTTTACAGGTTGGTTTTGCCTCGGGCAGGGAAAAGGTCTGTAGGGGCGCCCGACAGGTCACGGGCGCCCTTCTCAAAAGCTGTTTGTCAGCAGCTTTTGACTGCTTTAATCAGCGTGGGAGACAGGTTTTGATGGGGGCGCCCGACATGTCACGGGCGCCCTTCTCAAAGGCTGTTTGACTGCAGCTTTTGACTGCTTTGACTGGAGCTGGTACCTTTTCAGTGTTGTCAGGGGCGCCCGACAGGTTACGGGCGCCCTAGGTACCAGACTTTTGACTGTTTTGACCAGGTTTGACTGTTTGACTCCGTTTGACTGTGTTTGACCATGTTTGACTAGGTTAATCATAGTTTGACCATGATTATGAAAGCACAAGCAAGGTGGTTTAATTTGAGCTTAATTTTCCTGTCTCACTGAATCTAGGGTTTTCAAAACATGTTAACCTTAAGGTTTTTGTGAGACAGGTTTAAAGGTAAAAATTAATTTTGAAAGGGAATTTTCATTTATTTTGAAAAGATATTTACTTTTGAAAAAAAAAAATTTTGAAAAACAGATAAGTGTTTTTCAAAAAGATAATAAGTTTGAAAAATAGAGGTTTTGAAAAACAGTTTAGAATTTATAATTATTTGAAATTTGAGTTAGATTCGAATTTGACAAAAGTTAACTTGAATTTGAATTTCAGAAATTGGCTTCCAGGTCTTGGCGAGGCACTAGGCCTTCTTTGGCCGAAGCCTTATGGGATCATCCACCCTTTCCTTGACAAAGCCTTTTAATGAAATTTCATTTTCAAATTAAATTAGGTCATTTTCTGGTCTAACTAGCTTGGGTCTTGGATCGGTAGCTTCAGCTAGTTCCGCCAAATTGGCTTCCCTAACGTACTATCATCTCACCTCCTCCCAATACTATGTGTTCAATTTTCAAGTAATTTTAGTCCTTAAATCTAAGAATTCCTTAAATCTAAGCATGGCAATTTGCAAGAAATTAAATAAACACACAATCAATCAATTAAAAAAAAACTATCTAATTATAAAAATTGTTTTGATTTTGACTCCCCCTGGACTATAGCCTCTATATGGGTTAGGCAAGATGTGAATCTTGTCCTTGGGGATCCAAAATTGATTTGAACCAGTTGGTTTAGTCAGGCACAGTTTTGGCACCCATGCCTGAACCTTAGGTCTTGACTGGTTCAGTACAGCAAAGTAAGATCTTTGCCAAGATTTGGTTCTATAGCCAAGTCCGGATCGGTTTAGAACAGACTTCTGTTTTCCCAGAATCATATCAAGATTCTTGGAACCAGAAGTGAATTGTTCTAAAGCTGTTCTTAAATCCTTGACTTGAGTTTTCAGGGAGAAATTCTCTGATTCAAGTTTCTCAACTTGATCAGGGGTTTCTTCCTGAATTTTCTCAGTTAAGGAATTAGAATCAGCTCCCTCTTTCAGGAGTTTTACTTCCTGTCGGAGGGACTCGATTCGGAGTTTGGCTTTCGCCAAATCTCGGGATAGATAGGAAATAAGAGAATTTAATTGCGATTTTGAAAAACCCGTTACCTTTATTTCGCCGTCTTCGGAGAATGTCAGCTTGCCGTCGTCCCGTTCCAAGTCTGAGTCAGTCTCGATTTGATCCGAAGCGGTCAGGGCTAGAAGATTGGACTAAGGTGCTTCTTCTTCTTCTTCTGAGGAAGACTCGTCCCAGATTGCTTGGAGTGCCTTCTTCTTTCTGTTCTTTTTGGACTCCTTTAGACTTGGACATTCAGTCTTGTAGTGGCCCTTCTTCTTGCATTCGTAGCAGGTTACGTTGGGCTTTTGTTTGTCAGTTGCCGGTTCATCTTGTCCGTCCTTTCTTCGGCTTGTTCTCCGTGTGTTAGTTTGGTTCTTCAACTTTTTGTAGTAGCTTCGAGCTAGCCGGACCAATTCTGATTGATCTTCTTCTTGATCTTCTATTTCTGAATCTGAGGTAGATTCAGGTTCAACTTGAATTTTCTTCTTGGTCATTTTCCCTGTTTTCCCTGCAAAAAAAGCTATACTTTTCTCGACCAAATTGGAGTTAGTCTGTTCATGCAGCTCAAGTTCAGAAAATAACTCATCTAGCTTAATTTTTGAAAGATCCCTAGAGACCTTGTATGCATCTACCATAGATGCCCACAAGGTGGTCCTAGGGAATGCGTTTAGGGCGTACCTTATCAGATCACGGTTTTGAACCTGGTGACCTATTGCGTGAAGACCATTCATCAGCTCCTGGATTCTGGCGTGGAGCTGGGCTGCTGTCTCGTTATCTGCCATTTTGATAGTGAAGAGCTTGTTCAGTAGCAAGTCTCGTTTGCTGATCCTTGTATCTGAAGTTCCTTCGTGGAGTTCAATCAATTTAGCCCATAGTTCCTTTGCACTTTTGAAGGGTCCTACGCGGTTCAGCTCTTCTTTCGTTAGTCCACATTGTAGAGTCTGGGTTGCTTTGGCGTCAGCTTCAATCTTTCGTTTAAGGGCAGTGTCCCATTCTGAGTAGTCTTGTGGTACACCTTCAGCATTGGTGGGAATCATCAGTCCAGACTGGATGATTATCCACATTTCCACCTGAGTTTTCAGGTGGACCTCCATTCGACTTTTCCAGTAGGGAAAGTCTTCTCCACTGAAAAGTGGAGGTCTGGCGGTGCTAAATCCTTCTTGGATAGACATTTGTTACTGAAATAAAAGTAAACAACAAAAATATTTCCAAGACTTGGTCTTGGATTAGTAGTGCGGGAAGAAATAATCAAACACAGATTTCAAGGGGTGTTGCACCAACCTTGAGATAAAAACTCGAACGAAGATTTTTTTTTTTATTTTAAAAAAAATGAGAGAGGAAAAAAATCCGAAAAAATATTCAAACTGGTGGTTGCACCAGGTTTGACTTCCCCGCTCTGATACCACTTGTTGGATCGAGAAATGCGAGAGAGGGGGGGGTGAATGTCGCAATTCGTTCGGATTTAAAAAGAGCGGGTGCGCAGCGGAAATAAAAGAGAACACAATAACGCAAACACAGCTGGTTTACTTGGTTCGGAGCCTGGGTCGACTCCTACTCCAAGGCCCACGGTCGTTGACCGTTTTCTGCGGGCAATTCTATAAGTTCGCAAAAGTTTACACACAAATAATAATAAAAATATTCTCGTAAACTTAAATACAACTCTTGTTACCGACGTCCGGTGAAGATGGAAGTTCTGGAGCAGCGGGACGTCGTCGGCTTAGTTGGCAGCTTTCTAGAGCGTGTCGTGGAAGCAGAAGAGCGTAGAATTGTCGAAGGAATTCGTTATTCAAGAAGAGGGTCGAGGCCCTCTTTATATAGGGCAGGGGGCGCCCGACATGCTCGGGGCGCCCTCCACGTGGCTGCAGATCCGGCGATGCTCTAGTCAAAGCTGATCTCGTTATCTTCGGGATTGTTTTTGACTGGGGCGCCCGACGCGCACGGGGCGCCCGATTGACCGGTCAAACTTTATCACCGAGGCTTCGCGAGGGTGAGCTGCAGACGCCTTCAGTGGCGTGGCACAGTGGGCGTCCGAGACACGCGGGGCGCCCGACATGCGGGGCGCCCGACAGACGCGGGGCGCCCCCGATTGCGCTGCTGTCGGGGCGTTTACCTCTTTGCTGACTTTGGGTTGACTCTGGGGCGCCCGACACATCTGGGGCGCCCTGCTCAGCTACGGCCTCACTCCTTTGAGGCTCTCTGAGCTGCAGAAACACAGTCCTTCGGTCCTGCATCCAGGGTTAGTCCAAAACAGCAAACAATAAGTTAGTTAAAACAGCCTTAGCTGTCTTGGTTCTGACTTTGGATCTCCAAAATGGAGCCCTAGGTCGAACCGACGCCTAATGTTCCCTCGAGGGGAACGCGTCCTCACCTACTCCTCTCGGGAGAGTTTTACCTGGTGCCAACCGGATCCTCCAGTTGGACTTTTGCCCAGCAGTCCTTCGCCAGGTCTTGAGTTACCAAGCTTCCCTTCGCTTGGTGCCTAGCAGCCCTTCGCTAGGTTTTTTCTTCTGGCAGCCCTTCGCCAGTGCCTAGCATTCCTTCGCTAGGGCTTGTCCTGTCTGGCAGTCCTTCGCCAGTGCCTAGCAGTCCTTTGCTAGGGCTTGTCCTGTCTGGCAGTCCTTCGCCAGTGCCTAGCATTCCTTCACTAGGGCTTTTCCTGTACACTCAAGAAACTCGTTAGACAACCATTAACCCTTAACTTTTGAACCTTTTTGCCAATATCAAAACACAGGTTTGACTTGGGTGCATACTGCACCAACAACATGTATACTCAAATAGTGAATATTCATTTATTAAAATAAATGATTACAATCATAAGGCGATTGCCTTAGGACACTTCTCTCATATCACTAACAAACTCCCACTTGGCCTAATGTCAATCGCTACGGTACCCAATACCACAGGCTCTAACATGACCCTCAAACTTGCTTTGAGGCAAGGCCTTAGTTAAAGGATCCGCTAAATTCCTTTCAGTGGAAATTTTTTCAATTTGTATATCATTCCTACTTATAATCTCTCTGATCAGATGATAGCGGCGAAGCACATGTTTGGATCGCTGATGAGACCTTGGTTCCTTTGCTTGTGCAATAGCTCCATTGTTGTCACAGTAAACTGGTATTGCTTCATTAATGATTGGAACCACACCAAGTTCTGAGACAAACTTTTTGATCCAGACTGCTTCCTTTGCTGCTTCCGAAGCTGCAATATATTCCGCTTCCGTGGTAGAATCCGCTACGCTGTCTTGCTTGGAACTCTTCCTACTTATTGCGTCTCCAATCAAAATAAATACATATCCGGACTGAGATTTGGAGTCATCCTTATCTGTCTGGAAACTGGCATCTGTATACCCACGTATTACCATATCACCTTCTCCATATATTAGGAACACATCCTTAGTGTTTCTTAAGTACTTGAGGATTGTCTTGACAGCCGCCCAATGATCCATTCCTGGATCAGACTGGTATCTGCTTGTGACGCTCAGAGCATACGATACATCGGGCCTAGTACATAACATAGCATACATGATAGACTATATCGCGGATGCATAAGGAATCTTATTCATGCAAATCCTCTCGTCTTCTGTGCGCGGACACATAGACTTCGAAAGGTTGATCCCATGCCTGATGGGAAGGTAACCTTTCTTGGATTCCGACATGCTAATCCTTTCTAGCACTCAGTCTATCTATGTAGACTGTGAAAGACCAAGTAACCGTTTTGATCTATCTCTATAGATTCTAATCCCAAGGATATAGGTTGCTTCTCCCAGGTCTTCCATGGAGAAAGTTTTGGACAACCAAATTTTAACTGACTGTAATACTGATATATCGTTTCCTATAAGTAATATGTCATCGACATATAACACTAGGAATACGACTGCACTCCCACTAACCTTCTTGTACATACAAGGTTCGTCAGGATTTTGTGAGAAATCAAACTCTTTGATTGTCTCATCAAAACGGATGTTCCAGCTCCTGGATGCTTGCTTTAGTCCATATATGGATCGTCGAAGCTTGCATACTTTGGTTTTATTAACCGATGTGAAACCTTCAGGTTGTATCATGTATACATCCTCAAGCAGGTTTCCATTAAGGAAAGCTGTTTTCACATCCACTTGTCATATCTGATAATCATAATGAGCTGCTATGGCCAGGAGCATCCGAATGGATTTAAGCATAGCTACTGGCGAATAGGTTTCATCATAATCAATTCCTTGTTTCTGACGATAACCTTTTGCCACTAATCTAGCCTTAAAAGTAACAACATTACCTTCCATGTCGGTTTTCTTCTTGAAAACCCACTTGTACCCTATGGGCTTAATCCCTTCAGGTGGGTTAACGAAGTCCCATACATGATTTTTGTACATGGAATCCATTTCCGACTTCATGGCTTCAAGCCATTTATGAAGGATCGTTTAGGCGTGCAGAAGGGGGGGGTGAATGCACTTTCTCGGATCGTTTTGATCTCTACAGAGTTGTTAGCGCAGCGGAAATAATATGTAAAGGAAATTAAACAATGCTAACAAGAATATTTTACTTGGTATCCACCCAGATGGGTGACTAATCCAAGGATCCACGCCGCGAGCACCACTTTCACTATGAAAATCTCCTTTAGGTGGAGAAACCTTTACAACGACGATCTTCCTCTTTACAGAATAGAGTAGAATGAGTGAGAGGAAGCAAGAACACTTTCCAGTTGGGCAACACTTCGTTACTGTACGGAATCGTACCGTGCACGTGTAACGAGGAGCTCCTTTTATAGGTGAAAAGGACAGACTCGCAGTCTGTCCAGCCCCGCACCAGTCGACTTCCTTAAGGGCAGTCGACTGGCCCAGCATTGATTGCTGGCCAACGGCTAGTTTCGGGGGTATACCAGTCGACTGCCCCAAGGCCAGTCGACTGGTCCGAGGCTGCGAACTTTCTGTGGGTTTTATCAGTCGACTGCTACATGGTCAGTCGACTGCCTTGACTCACAGTTCAGCTCTAGCCACTCCGGACCTTCTCCTTCGCGTGTACCTTCAGGTCTGCTCCCTTGGTTCGCCCCTTGAAGTCCTCTTCCTCTGGCTATCGTCCCTCGGATGCGCACGCAAGCCTTCCCTTGGCTTGCCTCCATGCCACCCTTCACGTGTACCCTTGAAGTCCACTTCCCGGCTTGCCCTTGGAGCTCTCCTCCCTCGGCTCTCGTCCCTCGGATATGTCCACCAAGTGTGATTCTCCAAGTCCTGTAAACTCAATCACACACATCAAATACAACATAACACTCTAACTTTAAACCTATTGGCCCACACATCAAAACCATGATCTTTCAATCATTTAAGGGTTGATTGCCTCAACAATCTCCCCCTTTTTGATGTGTGGCAATATGTTTAAGTTAGAGATAAATAACAGCCATAATAACAACAACAATAGATAATAATTGAAAAAGCATGAGACATAGTAGACCTAAGAGGCAACCTCCCCCTTAATTTATGTCTTCTCCCCATTTTCAATTCTAATCTAAATCCAAGTTAAGTTACCACTTAACAATAGCAATGTAAAAATATAAGACATATCAGAGCCTAAGAGGTACCTCCCCCTAATCCATGTCTTCTTTATTTTTAGACATTCAAGTTCTAAGTTAGAAAGAAAACCTTAAACCATCCATTCCAAGTTAAAATTCTAACTTAAACCACCCATTCTCCCCCTTTGACACCATCAAAAATGATTGCCTCAAGCAACCAAAACCCATGGCATCAAATGAGAGAATTTTCGATTTCTAAAATTTCTCACAGTGGCTGAATACAGGCGTGCCAGTCGACTGCCCATGGGGTAGTCGACTGATACGCTATCAGTCTGAATTTTCAGCTTTTCTGTCGAATTTCAGAAACTCCTAGAAAATTCTAGAAAATTCCAAAAATTATAAAATTTTGCATACATGTTTGAAATGTTATACTCTATCAGGGAAAAATATTAAACCATATAAAATTTCAAACATGTATGACATTTGATAAAAATCTAAAAGTTTTGAAAACCACTACATTTTGTATCAAACTTTGAAACCAATTTTGCAATTATATGACTTTTAAAAACATGGCACAGTATGTAAAACATAAAATGGTTTTCAAAGATTTAAAATGTCCAACTATGATTTCTGGCAAAGTGTCTATTGATTAAACACTTGCCTCCACTATAGTTGGTCTAGTTTTGATATTTTGATACTTTTAATGGTTCAACAATGTGCCACAAGCACAAGTGACCCAAATGCATCACCCTAATGGATCAAGCACCCTTTTTCAAAGTTAATGTCTTCAAGTTCATCCTATACTTCCACAAAACACATTCCAAGGCCTCTTCTTAAGGATGTAAACTCCGATTCGGGAAGAGGCTTAGTAAAAATGTCGGCTAGGTTCGACTTTGATTCAACATAGTGTAGTTCTATGTCTCCCCTTGCCACATGGTCTCTAATGAAGTGATGCTTCACTTCAATGTGTTTTGTCCTAGAATGATGAACCGAATTTTTAGTTAAATTGATTGTGCTTACATTATCACACAAGACTTTGACCTTGGTGTAATATAGCTCATAATCCTCTAAAGTGTGCATGATCTAGAGGAGTTGGGAAACACATCCACCTATTGCCACATATTCTACCTCCGTTGTTGATAGGGCAACACATGGTTGTTTCCTACTACTCCAACTAACTAAAGAAGACCCAAGGAATTGACACCCTCCACTTGTACTCTTCCTATCTAACTTACAACCCGCATAGTCTGAGTCGGTGTATCCAATTAGATCAACACTAGGGGTTCTAGGATACCAAAGTCCGACATTGAGGGTACCTTTCACATACCTTAGGATCCTCTTGACTACAACCAAATGGGACTCTTTGGCACACGATTGGTACCTTGCACACATACCTACCGCAAAAAGTATGTTGGGTCTACTAGCGGTTAGGTATAGGAGGCTACCAATCATGCTCCTATATTGTTTAGAGTCTACCATTTTCCCCTCAATGTCACTATCCATTTTCACATTGGTTCCTATGGGTGTAAATGCTTCCTTAGTATTTACTAAACCAAATTTCTTTAGCATCTCTTTGGCATATTTGGTTTGAAAGACATGTGTACCTTCATTAGTTTGCTTAACTTGAAGGCCTAAGAAAAAGGTTAACTCTCCTACAAGACTCATCTCAAATTCATCTTCCATACACTTAATGAATTCTTGTAGGAAGTCATTATTTGTTGACCCAAAAATGATATCGTCTATATAGACTTGGGCAACAAATATGTCCTTATCATTAGATTTTAGGAACAATGTAGGGTCAATTGTTCCTCTTCTAAACCCCTTAGACACCAAAAATGAAGAAAGTCTCTCATACCAAGCCCGGGGAGCTTGTTTCAATCCATATAAGGCTTTTCTTAATTTAAACACGTGTCTTGGATAGTTGGGGTTCTCAAACCCAGGAGGTTGTTCTACATAGACCTCTTCCTTAATTATTTCATTAAGGAATGCCGACTTCACATTCATTTGATGGAGTGTAAAACCCATGTGAGCGGCATAGGCTTGTAAAATTCTAATTGATTCTAGCCTAGCTACGGGGGCATAAGTCTCATCATAATCTAGTCCTTCAACTTGGTTAAACCCCCTAGCTACCAATCTAGCCTTGTTCCTAGTGATTTTACCTTGGTCGTCTAGTTTGTTCCTAAAGACCCATCTAGTGGTTACAATAGTGCAATCATTGGGCCTAGGAACTAACTCTCAAACTTCACTCCTCTCAAATTAATTTAGCTCTTCTTGCATAGCTAAAACCCAATCAACATCTCCCAATGCTTCATCAATGGACTTAGGTTCTAATTGGGAGATTAGAGCTATTTGACTAGTTTGATCCCTAAAGTAGGACCTAGCACCCACAATTTGGTCAATAGGATGATCATGGTGATGTCTCAAGGGTCTAGAGGTTGTAAGTTCATTTACTCCTTCTTCCTCATCCTCTAGGGTACTTCTTACTCCCCCTTGATCATTGCCCTCCAAATGTAGGTCTTGGATTCTTTGGGCAAGGGGTTTGACCTCTTCTATATCCTTATCAATAGAAGCCTTTCTAGGGTAGGTACTAGTGGTTTCATCAAATTTGACATTTGAGGACTCCTCAATCACTTTTGTCCTCTTGTTGTACACTCTATAACCCCTACTAGTCAATGAGTATCCTACTAGAATTCCTTCATCGGCTTTTGACTCAAATTTCCTTAGGTCATCTTTGGTGTTTAAGATGTAGATTTTACATCTAAAGACTCTAAAATAATGGACTTGTGGTACCCTTCCATTCCACAGTTCAAAGGGTATTTTTCCTAAAAACCTATGTACCAACACCCGGTTTTGGATATAACAAGCGGTGTTAACCGCTTCGGCCCAAAAATAGCTAGGAAGGGAATATGCATTAAGCATAGTCCTAGCAGCTTCTTGTAGGGCTCGGTTTCTCCTCTCAACTACCCCATTTTGTTGAGGAGTCCTTGGGCATGAAAACTCATGCTTGTACCCATTTTCAACACAAAATTGTGTGAAATTAGCGTTTTGGAACTCCCCACCATGGTCACTCCTAATTCGGTTTATTTTGGTATTCTTTTCGTTTTCTACCCTTTTACTAAAATCTATAAAGATATCTAGGGTATCATCCTTATGTTTCAAGAAGTAGACCCATGTGAACCTAGAAAAGTCATCTACTATCACTAGGCAATACTTACTCCCTACAAGTGATGGAGTACTATGACAATCAAACAAATCTATATGCAAAAGTTCTAAAGGTAAGGAAGTGGTGATTAGAGTTTTACCTTTGTGTGATGCTTTTGATTGCTTACCCTCTTGGCATGCATCACACAACTTGATCTTCTCATACTTGATCATTGGGAGCCCCTTCACCAGCTCTTCCTTGGCCACTCTTGCAATGCTCCTCATGTTGACATGTCCAAGTCTCCGGCGCCACAACCACCCTTTTTCTTCTTTAGACATGAGACACTTAACAACATTGTTAGTAGCATAAGATAGATCAAGATAATATAAATTTGCCTCTCTAAACCCTTCTAATATGATAGTATTTGAATCACTTTGCCTTATTACACTTTTCTTAGCATGAAATTCTACGTTAAAACCGGCATCACATAGTTGACTCACACTTAATAAATTAAACTTCATATCTTTGATTAAAAGTACCTTATGAATCGAAATAGTGGGAGATACCTCAATTGTGCCCCTACCAATGATCCTCAACTTTCCACTATTCCTAAAGGAGACCGTCCCTTCTCTTAGGTAGCTAATAGTGGTGAACTTGCTCACATCCCCGGTCATGTGTCTTGAGCATCCACTATCTACTATTCACAAAGTTGGGGCCTCCTTCACCTTTACCTAGACAACACGGAAAACATACTCTTTTGGTACCAATATTTTTGATCCATAAACATCATTTAGAAATTTCTTAGGTACCCATGCCTTCTTTGTGGTTCCCTTAGCCCCTAATCTCCTAGATGCACCAATCCTACCGGTGAGTGAAACAAAAGCTACCTCCTTGGTCTTAGGCCTATAGCCCAACCCAGCCTTGTTGTATACAACCCTTTGACTGTTTATGATCATATCTAGATTACTAGATCCTACTTGGAATTTCCTAAGGGCCTTCGTGAGGTCATCTACCTGTTTCCTTAATTCCCTATTTTTCTTTTCAAGGTGTGAAACATGTGAAGAAGTAGAACTAGCATGCAAATGTTTAAGTTTAATGGCTTCTACTCTAAGCATGACAATTTGTTCTTTGAGATCCTTAACTTTACCTCTAGCCTTAGCTAAGTCCATGTTCGTGCTAGAGATTATTTTCACTAAAGTAGAGGAGGGTAAGTGGTATACCTCACTTACCGACGCTTCTGACTCTGATGATGAAGTGGAGGAGCTCTCATCTTCACTGCTTGAGCTTCGTTCATCATCCGATGAGTCTGAGTCATCTTATGCCATAAGAGCGAAGTGGGAGACTTGCTCTTCTTCTTCCTCTGAAGATGAGGGATCGTCCCACGTTGCCTTGAGGTTCGTGGCGCCCTTCTCCTTTCCCTTTGACTTCTTCTTGTCACTCTTCTTCTTCTCTTCCTTCTTGTCATCCCTTTTCTTCAACTAGGGACACTCGTTCTTCATATGTCCTTCTTGGTGACAGTTGTAGCATATGATGTCCTTGGCCTTACCCTTACCTTTGGCCCCTTTCCTAGCATATGACTTGTTAGAAAAACTTTTAAATGCTTTAAGAAATTTCCTTACCATGAAGGCCTCTTGGTCACTATCCATAGAGGCGCTTGACTCCTCTGAGTCCGATGACGATGAGTAGATCACCTTCTTCTTCTCCTTCCTCCTCTTGTTCTCCTTTTCTGCAACAAAAGCAATACCTTTCTCTTTGGCCGAAATGTTAGCTTGCTCGTGCAATTCAAATTCATAAAATATATCGTCTAATTTGACTAAAGATAAGTCCCTCGATACCTTGTAAGCATCAACCATGGATGCCCACAGGGTGGTTCTCGGGAAGGCTTGTAAAACATACCTGACCATGTCCCGATTCTCTATTTTCTCTCCAATCACATGGAGCTCGTTTATTACTTCCTTTACCCTTCCATGCAGCTGGCTGACGGTCTCGTTGCTCTTCATGGAAAGGGATTGCAGTTGGGCCACCAACAAGTCCTTCTTTGCACTTCTGGACTCGTTTGACCCCTCGTTCAGTTCAACTAACTTGTCCCATAGTTCTTTGGCGCTCTTGAACGGCCCCACCTTGTTCAGTTGCTCCTTCGAGAGCCCGCATTGCAATGTGGTGGTGGCCTTGGCATTTGATTGCGCCCTCTTCATCAACTCCTTAGACCATGATCTCATAGGTGTTGGGTCTCCTCTTTCATCGATGGGCGCCTCGAAGCCATCTGCAACACTTATCCAAGTTTCAATATCATTCATGAGGTAGTATTGCATCCTACCTTTCCAGTACGCGAAGTCGTTCCCGTCGAAGAATGGTGGTCGTGCAGTGGAGTATCCCTCGTGAAACGCCATTACAATTGCTCCGGTTGACTGTTAGATCTTCCGAAATGCACCGGCTCTGATACCAACTGAAGGATCGTTTATGCGTGCAGAGGGGGGGTGAATGCACTTTCTCGGATCGTTTTGATCTCTATAGAGTTGTTAGCGCAGCGGAAATAATATGTAAAGGAAATTAAACAATGCTAACAAGAATATTTTACTTGGTATCCACCCAGATGGGTGACTAATCCAAGGATCCACGCCGCGAGCACCACTTTCACTATGAAAACCTCCTTTATGTGGAGAAACCTTTACAACGGCGATCTTCCTCTTTACAGAATAGAGTAGAATGAGTGAGAGGAAGCAAGAACACTTTACAGTTGGGCAGCACTTCGTTACTGTACAGAATCGTACCGTGCAGGTGTAACGAGGAGTTCCTTTTATAGGTGAAAAGGACAGACTCGCAGTCTGTCCAGCCCCACACCAGTCGACTGCCCTAAGGGCAGTTGACTGGCCCAACATTGATTGCTGGCCAACGGCTAGCCAACGGCTAGCCAACAGCTAGCCAACGGCTAGTTTCGGGGGTATACCAGTCGACTGCCCCAAGGCCAGTCGACTAGTCCGAGGCTGCGAACTTTATGTGGGTTTTATCAGTCGACTGCCACATGGCCAGTCGACTGCCCTGACTCACAGTTCAGCTCTAGCCACTCCGGACCTTCTCCTTCGCGTGTGCCTTCAGGTCTGCTCGCTTGGTTCGCCCCTTGAAGTCCTCTTCCTCTGGCTATCGTCCCTCGGATGCGCACGCAAGCCTTCCCTTGGCTTGCCTCCATGCCACCCTTCACGTGTGCCCTTGAAGTCCACTTCCCGCCTTGCCCTTGGAGCTCTCCTCCCTCGGCTCTCGTCCCTCGGATATGTCCACCAAGTGTGATTCTCCAAGTCCTGCAAACTCAATCACACACATCAAATACAACATAACACTCTAACTTTAAACCTATTCGCCCACACATCAAAACCATGATCTTCCAATCATTTAAGGGCCGATTGCCTCAACAATTTATCCCTTTCTGAATTTTTCAGAACATCTTCATAACTGATAGGTTCGTCATCGTTAATGAGTAACACGTCGTTCGATTCACTTATGAGAAATCCGTATCTCTCTGGAATATTGCGTGTCCTATCAGACCTACGAAGAAGTGGTGTTGTCTAGGTTCAACTGATAGCTCATCATTATGAGTTATTGGTTGTGGGTCTAGACTAGGTGTCTCTGTAATGTCTATTGGAGTTTCTTGAACTTCTTCAAGTTCAATGCTACTCCCACTGTTTTCTTGTAAAAGAAATTCTTTTTCTAGAAATACAACATGCCTTGAAACAAACACCTTTTGTTCCAAGGGATGATAGAATTGGTAACCTTTCGTTTCCTTAGGGTATCCAATAAATAGACATTTATCAGACTTAGCATCCAATTTGTCTGATACAGTCCACTTTACATAAGCAGGACAACCCCATATCTTTAGGTGAGATAAATGAGGTTTCTTACTATTCCACGTCTCATATGGAGTAGTAGAGACTACCTTGGTCGGGACTCTGTTTAGTAAGTAAATAGCTGTCTTAAGTGCATAGCCCCAAAAAGATTTTGGAAGAGTTGCATGATTCATCATAGATCTAACTATGTCCATCAAGGTTCGGTTACGCCTCTCAGATACACCATTATGCTGTGGTGTATATGGCGGAGTCCATTGAGACAATATCCCATTGTCCCTAAGATAATCTTGAAACTCTTGACTTAAGTATTCACCACCCCGATCGGATCGAAGTATCTTAATACTTTTGCCAAGCTATTTTTCTACTTCACTTCTAAACTCTTTGAATTTCTCAAAAGCTTCAGATTTGTGTTTCATTAAGAACACATACCCAAATTGTGAGTGATCATCGATAAAGGTAATGAAGTAGCTATAGCCTCCTTGTGCAAGAGTTGACATTGGTCCACATACATCAGTATGTATTAGACCAAGCAATTCTCCCACTGGTTTACCTTTTTCGAAAAAGGGTAATTTGGTCATCTTGCCTTTTAAGCATGATTCGCATGTATCAAATGAACCGGGTTCAAATGATTCCAGAATTCCACATCGGTGTAATTTGGTCATGCGTTTCTTACTTACATGGCCAAGATGACAATGCCACATATAGGAGTCTATTTGATTATCTATTCGAGCACGTTTGTTGCTAACTTCGATATTGAAAACGTCACCGGATAAATCTAACGTGTAGATACCATTGCATAAAGTTCCGGTCCCATAAAGAACACCATTTAAAGTTATGTAACAGCAATTGTTACTAAAAGTTAAATGATAACCCTTTTCATTCAAGTATGAAATAGATACAATGTTCTTTATTAACGAAGGAACAAAATAACAATTATCCAATTCTAAGACAAGTCCAGTAGGGAGCTTTAGCAAATATGTTCTGATGGCAACAGCAGCAATCTTTACTCTATTTCCAACTCGCAAATTCACTTCTCCCTTGACGAGTCTTCTTCTATTCCTTAGCCCCTGTATGTCATTACATATATGTGAGCTACACCCAGTATCAAGTACCCAGGTGTCCGAGGAAATAGAGTGACATTCAATAACGAAGATACTTGAAGAGGATGGGGCATCGGATGCCTTCTTCTTGAAGGACTCAAGATAAACCTTGCAGTTTCTTCGCCAGTGGCCCTCCTTGCCGCAGTGATGGCAAGTGCCTTTTGGTGCCTTTTCAATCTTTTTGGCCTTTTTCTTCCTTCTCTTATTTTGTTCTTTGGACTTCCTCTTAGAGCCTTTCTTTAAGGAACCAACTAACAATATCGTCTTCTGATCCTGCTTTATAGAAGGCTCTACAGTCTTCAGCAGGTTAAGCAACTCAGGAATGGTAGTCTCCAGTTTGTTCATCCGATAGTTCATCACAAACTGTGAGTAACTCTTGGGCAAACAATGCAGAATTAAGTCAATACTTAGTTCGTGATCCATTGCAAATCCGAGTGTGCCTAGTCGCTCAATGTACCCCAACATCTTCAACACAAACTGTGAAATAGAAGTGTCTTCCTGCATCTTAGAGGTGAAGAGGAGTCTGGAGACCTCAAACCTTTCGGATCTCGCCTGCTCGTCAAACAGCTCATGAAGATGGAAGATGATGGTATGAGTATCCATATGCTCATGCTGCTTTTGTAGCTCAGGTACCATAGCGGCCAGCATGATGCAACTCCAAGTTTAGAATCGGCCACATGTTTCTGATAGGTCACTAACTGGTCTGGAGTTGCATCTTCAGGAGGATGGTTGGGAAGTTGCTCTTCAAGGACATAAGCAAGCTTTTCTGCCTTGAGGACTATCCTCAAGTTTCGAAGCCAGTCCATGAAATTTGGCCCAGTCAGCTTATTGGTGTCCAAAATGGAATGCAAATTTAGAGAAGACATGATCAGGTGATTATCCTAGAAGTACAAATTGAGGTTATGTGATGAGAATGATAAAGAATGCATCAATATACATTAATTAAATCCTATTTATTTTTCAAATTGAATAACCCTTTTTATCAATTCGGGAGATCGTAGGAACATCTCCAAATAGGTTGATATCCAACCATAGATAAGAACAACCATGGCTAGAGTCCATCAAGTTATTCTTAGCTATGAAGGTAGGTAATTATACCGATTACATATTATACATATGTAACTATCACATTATGCTATCAACTAATTGAATGTTTGCATAAATCATTGGGTTGTTAACTCATTAACAAGTATGCAACAATATACATAGCACCCAACTGCACCTCTCTTTACATCGACCTTGGCTGTGACACAACAAATCGATGCTCCAAGCTTAAGGCTGACCCATTAATCAAGAAATAGTTTTAATATGGTTGGAGCTCATTCAACCGTTTAGTTGGGCTTGGATGTGTCCAACAACCAAAACTAAGGATTGACCTCTGACTCCAACTATATTAATCATAAACTAATTCCATGGTTTGAACATGTTGAGGTTTAAGCCGGGCATGGATGTGTCCATCAACCCAAACGAGAAATAAAACTCCGGTTCTAACCATATTAATGGAAGGTGTTGACCTTAATATTTTGTAAGGGGTTTTGGGTCTCATCCTTTTCTTTTATGCACATTCATTACATATAATTATGTCATGTTCTAACGATTTCCTTAATAAAGTATGTATGTGACTTAATTTATCAAGTCTCATTAATTGAATTAGGAACCGGATTTCCTAATTCTAATTTCATACTTTATTCAAGGAATTGTTTTGGGAAACAATTTCCTGAATTATCATAATTAATTTCGGAAATAATATGTTTAAGACTTTGATTTCTCTAAATCAAATCTTATTAAATTAAGAGACAGATTCCCTTAATTCAACCACATATTATTTTTATGAAAATCTTATTTAAGGAAATATACTCTATAGGAAATAATTTTCCTAATTAATTTTGGAGACAATAATATGTAAGAGCATCACCTCATAAATCAAATAAGGAAATTATCGTTTGAGAATCACCTCAAAAATTTCTATGATTTGATCACATATTTTATTTATGAAAAATTAATATCAATAACTTAATTTGGACAGCTCCCCGAGGCTCAATCCAAAATAAGCATTTGACAGTTTAAATTCAATTTAGGAAATTTAATTATAACGACTAACTTTAAATTGGACGGCTCCCCGAGGCTCAATCCAAAATAAAGAATTTTATAGATAATTTAATTTCCAATTATAAATTTAAATGTCAATTAATATTCCCATAATTTGTCTAGACTTTCTTGAAAGAAAGTGCCTAAAATTGCGAGCTTTCCATAAATGGAAAGTTCCCAAAAATAAAAGGTTTTCAGAATAATTGTAAGTTTCTGGTACAAAGAAAACTTACGTTTTTCTAAAATTAGAAATGTTCCAAAATAGGAAATTTCCAAAATTGAAGAGTTTCCAAAAATAGTAAATTTTCACAATTATCATAAAATTTCAGAAACAGAGATATTTCAAAAGTTTGCGAAATTTCATGAGGATTTCTAAACTTTGAAATTCCTAAATCGAAAATTTACCATAATTGGAAAGTTTCCATAATTGAAAATTTTTCCAAAATTGAGATCATGATAAAGCTTTCCGCAAAGCAATTATATGATTATGTCGAACACAGACCTTGGCTCTGATACCACTGTTGGGACCGGGTGCATGTTGACATGGATGCGGGTTCGTAATTTCAAAATTAATTACGTGCAGCAGAAGGTTTAGCATAAATAATTTCTCTAAATCATTTAACCACACATCTAAGCATGCAATTTTATCTTGTGTAGACATGATCATATATTTGAGATTTTGTAGAAACATAAACTAATTTATGTATTACCTCGCGTAACTCGAAGGAAGGGACGAGATCCAACCATAAGCGTCCCTTGGAAGCTCTGCCTCTATTCGCGTCCACGCCGAGTATCTTCGGGATGACTTCGCAAAGCCACGAGTTTCATGTTCTCGAGAACTACTAGATTCTCCGAGAACGTGACAAGAAAAACCAAGAGAGAAGTCGAAAGACTAACCATAAAAGGATGGCTGGAATCAAAATTCCGGCGAAGCAAAAGAAGAGGCTTGCGGCAAAAGGATCCTTGCGGCAAACTCCAATTCCGGCAGCACCTTCTTCCGACCAAGAGATGGCCGGAGCTTCCTTCTCTGGCAGCAGGTGGTGGTCGGCAGGGAAAGGGCAGGGGCGGCCGACTGGTGCTCCTTCTTGGGGCTGGTTGGCGCACGGCAAGAAGGGGAGAAGAGAAGAAGAGAAAGAGAGGGAGAGAGCCTATGCCTTCATCTCTTTTATTATCACCCAAGCCTTGCCTTGGGTCCTTTATATAGTTGCCTCTCAACCATCAAGCTTCTCAAATATAGAATAACTTATTCCATCATGCCAAGTTTGATTTTATATCATGGTTAAAATCATATTTTAATTCATGATAAAAAATCAATCAAGTCTCTTCTCTCCTATGGAATAAATTTCCTTATCATGGTAAATCAATCCATGATTGATTTTATAAAATAAACCAATCCATGGTTCATTTTTATTTCTATGAAAAATAAACCAAACCTTGGTTTACTATATAAAAATTTATATCATCCATAATTTTATAAAACAAACTACACTTGGTTTATTTTATAAATTGAACCAAAAACTTGGTTCTCTCCCTTTGTTGTGGCCGGCCAAGCAAAGAGGATGGAGGCCCTCTTTGGCCGACCCATCCAAGCCAAGCCCCAAAGAATTAAACTTATTTAATTCATCTATTAAGTCTTCAAAAGACTCAGCCATTTTACGGTTCCGACGCGTCTCTGAAAAATTTAAATTCGACTTATCGTTTGGCTCAACCAAACTTAATCTCTCTTGATTGGAAAATCCAATTTTCAACTCGTTTTAAATCCCTTGGATTACTCGTAGTGCGTATGACTAAATAGGCTTTCGATTTATGTTGGCCGTCTATAATTAATCAATTATAGAACGATTATGAGTGGCACCTAGTAGTACATCATGATCGCCAATTAATCGAAAGATCAACGGTTGACCTCAAAAATAATTCTGAAACCCTTCAGCAGCTATAATGAATCGTGCCCCATTCCCTTCACCATCTTATACCCACTTGGTTCAGGACATGGTCTATGTGTGTCAGTCCCCACTAGGCTGACTACGTCACACCTAGCCCAAGTAACATTTTCTCGTCCTACGGATTCTAATTACTCTCATGTATTTAAGAGATTCATGCTCTGAACATGTCATGCTCTGCCAGAGGCTTCGAGTAACAATCTGACGATAGGCCTCAGGTATACATCTCCTCGCAAGGAGTGGTGAATCCTTTGTAGGCTGTTCAAACATCTTCGGGCACTTTGGCTTATACCCAATCATCCTGGGTCCACACCTCCTTGGAGACGCTTGCTTAAGATGTCAAAGTATAAGTCTCCATAACCAAGATGACTTGAACACCGCAAGTCAAAGGAACATCGCACTTAAGCTGCAGTAAGAACTTCATTGACATATCTATATGTAGACTACCATATGAAGTTTTACAGCCAGTCACTCCAATGAACTAGTTCCCTTAACTAGCATTCATGTTTATCTCCGGACATCTCAATGTCACCAGCCAGTGAGAATCAACTGATTAGAGAATAACCCATGCTAGTCTCAACAGAATTGATAGTGTCCGAATTTATCAATTCATTGACTAGGGACAATTTCAATACTTCACAATTACACATGTAGAGATAATCAATAGTTGTGAATTCATCACAAATTCTCTCATGCTGTGAATTGTATTGCGGACATTCAGTAAATGAGTTTAAGATCTCAATCAAATACACAAACATGTATACTCAAATAGTGAATATTCATTTATTAAAATAAATAATTACAATCATAAGGCGATTGCCTTAGGACACTTCTCTCATATCACTAACAAACTCCCACTTGGCCTAATACCAATCGCTACGGTACCCAATACCACAGGCTCTAACATGACCCTCAAACTTGCTTTGAGGCAAGGCCTTAGTTAAAGGATCCGCTAAATTCCTTTCAGTGGAAATTTTCTCAATTTGTATATCATTCCTACTTATAATCTCTCTGATCAGATGATAGCGGCGAAGCACATGTTTGGATCGCTGATGAGACCTTGGTCCGAGCAGGAGCTAACCAGTTCGAGTAGAAGAGGCACAGTTCGATCTCCAGAACGATCAGTCAGAGATTGATCGGTCTCTGGACCGATAATTGGAGTTGGCACACTGAATTCAGTTTTTTTCTCTCCAAATCAGCTGATCCTTACTTCCCTTGGCTCTGAATTCATTAGAGGCTACCATGAGAGGGCAAAGTGCATTAGGAAATAATTTTGAGTATCCAAGTCTTCCCTTCTCTTACTTTTCCATATTTTCTTATCATGTTATATTTCTTTACCATATTTTTCTTATCACACCATATTTCTTTACTTCTTTTATCATGATTCTTTAGTATCAAAATTCATGGAATTTCTCTTTCGTTCTATTCATTTCATATTTCTTTAATTTGTTCTAATAAACCCTTGTAGATGTGGATTCAAATCAAGAATGATGGTGGAGAGTAGATAATAAGCAAGCCTATGGTAATGCAAGAAACATGATGTGTTTGAGTGAGCTCCACTTTCATTGAAATGTAGAATTTAGGAAGAGAGACACTTAAACTCCCTTTGAAAGGTTTTGTGTGTTGAGTTCATCTAAATGAGTCATGAAGGATGAAGTATGCTAAGTTATTGATTTAAGGACAAGATACTAGTCTATTGAGCTTAGATTTTTGAGAATTAACAACCCTAGGTAATTTACTTTCAATTGCTTCTAACTATGATTGAGAATAATCTAGGGGGATACATCATTAGTTTACTAGTAGCTTGTGCGAGACGCCCGAGAATAAGTGTGGGGGAGTTGATAACTATCATTTTGTTACTTCAATTAGGCTCTTAAATCCATGTTTTGATCCCTTTTCATATGCTTAAGTTTGCATTTAGATTAGGTTTCATGGAATCTTTCTATTTTGTCTTTGGATACAATTCTTTTTATATTTGAGATATTTTAGCATTAATTTTGAATCTAATTTTGTAGGCTTCAATTGACCATGGACCTAGATCTAGATTGGATCAGACTTGAGCTCATACTTGGCTTTGATCAAGGGGATCAAGAGGTGGATCAATGTGGGTCGTCCGATCAAGGAACGGTTAGATCTGAGCCATCTATCATTTGCTGACCAATTAGAGCTCAAGTTAGAGTTAATCTAGACCACAGATCAAGATCTGAAGATTTGGTCCCAATCAGAGGTCATCCAGCCGTTGGATCGAGCTTAAGAGGAGCCTAAACCGTCCATTCAAAGATCAAAGCAATCTTAGCCATCGGTTGCAGATTCGGTTGATCCCAGCTGAGGATAGGTAGATCATGACCCTTGATCAAGATCTGGAAGGTTTGATTTAGATCTGACTTGATCTGACCGTTGGATGGAACGAAAAGGATCTCAGCCGTCGAAATTCAAAAAGATCAGTTAACACAGAAACTCCCTCTTCTGCTCATCGTCGTCGCCAGATCGCGTCTCAGTTTTCTGCCGTTCTTCTTCATTCTTCAATTCCGATCACGTGGCCACATCGGATCCGAGCTTGGTTCGAGTTCCAGATCGTCGGGATCGTGTCTCTGTGAGATTTTCTGTTCAATTTGTCGCTGAGAAGAGCTAGGTAAGGGTTTCGCCAGTTTCTACCATTCTCTGATCTATCCATATTCGTACTTCATCCTTCATCAATCGGAGCAATTCAGAGGGGTTTTCTGAGTTGATCTGATTGGTCCTGAGCCATCATCGCACTCCCACACGTCAACAACGAGGAGATCGGAAGAATGGTTCTCTTGAAGACAAATCTGAAGCTGGATTGATCGCGGGGGCTTAAGTTTTGTCAATTTGTCGAGCTAGGGGGGTCATAGCTGATTCTTGTGTGACACCAAGAAGGATTCGAGCTAAGGGAAGGGTTTGATGTTTAGTTTCTGTTAATTTCCGTTTCTGAACTCTGTTCTGCCGTAGCTTAGCTCTGTATCAGATCGTGTTTCAGCTACTGATCGGTCATTAGACCGATCCAGGCAGCACCTGATCGGTCACCAGTCCGATCAAGCTTGTATCTGATCGGTCAGCCGACCGATCAGGAAATTTTCTGCACAAATTGACCCTGTTTCAGTATTCATCTTGTTTCAATTATTCATTTCCGAAGTTAGATACAGCTTTAATGTATTTTTACAATTGATATCAATTTTATCATTCAATCTTGCAATTTCGAATTGTTATTCTCAATTTCCAAGTAGGTTAAGTTTAGAATTGTAATTTCCTAGTTTAAGTTTACTTAGATAAGCTTGTTTCGTTTCAACTACATTCTCAATCTTATTTGCAAAAAAAAAACCCCGTTCCAATTCGAAAACCCAAATCATTTGACGACAAATAATTTCAAGCTTGATTCAAACACTTGCAACTAGTCCTTGGAAAAATACGACCTGAGGCCCTATTCTACATTTAATCTTTCTAGCCAAGGGTTTTCAGTTTATAAATATCTAAATTTGAGGTTCACTCGTGACACCTGTTTTGAGTCCTTTCAAATTTTTGGCGTCGTTGCCGGGGAAAATCTAGTTGAGTTTGTTTGATTTAGCTTGTGTGCTTATTTTCATATCTTGTGATCTATTGCACTTGTTTCATTTTTTCTATATACATTTGCTGCGATTTGTATTTGTTGTATGACCAGATCTGTAGGACTCTTGAGGAATTTAATCCTGAAATCGAGAGGACTTTCAGAGCAAGGAGGAACCAAATCAGTGTTTCAGAGGCTATTGATATTCTTCCTACCCAGCACATTCCTACTCATTCAGGCAGTCCTATGGCAGACCACCAGAAAACCATGAAGGAACTAGCAGCACCTGATGATGCTTTCCAGTACTCATGCATTGCTTACCTAGAGCTCACTGGTGATTTTGAGTTAAGATCAGGACTTATTCATCTCTTGCCTAAATTTCAAGGACAGTCTGGAGAGGATCCCAACAGACACTTACATGAATTTCACATAGTCTGCTTCACCATGAAGCCTCAGGGGATTTCAGAAGAGGATATCAAGCTGAGGGCATTTCCATTTTCCCTGACTAGAGCAGCTAAGGATTGGTTCTATTATCTACCTACTGGGCACGTTTCTAGTTGGATTTCTATGAAGAAGGCATTCTTGGAGAAGTACTTTCCAGCCTCCAGAACGGCAATCATCAGAAAGAGTATTTGTGACATACAGCAAGTAGTGGGAGAGACTCTGTATGATTATTGGGAATGATTCAACAAGCTTTGCTCGAGTTGCCCACATCATCAGATCAGTGAGCAACTCCTCATTCAGTACTTCTACGAGGGTCTACTCCAGATGGATAGGATTATGATTGACGCTGCAGCTGGAGGAACCCTAGTAAACAAAACACTGGATCAAGCTAGGGAATTAATTTCAAACATGACAGAAAATTCACAACAGTTTGGGAGTAGAGCTTTGTCCACTAGAGGAGTAAATGAAGTTCAGATGGTTTCTAATGAGCAAAAGGAGATTAAGAATTCTTTGATGGAGCTTACTTCCCTGGTGAAGCAAATGACTCTAAACAATGTGAGCCAAAATCAGAATTTTTCAGTACCTCCACCTTCAAGCCAAGTGATGAGGTTGTGTAGTATTTGCTCAAGCCAAGAACACAACTCGGATTCATGTCCTAGCCTACAACAAGATGAGACACTAGCGGCGTTGACTAGAGGATAATTTCAAGTCAAGAATAACCCCTACTCATCTACTTATGATCCGGGTTGGAGGGATCATCCAAATTTGAAGTATGACAACTCTTTTTATCAACAAAACCCATCACAACATCCATTTCAGTAGCCTCAACCAAATTTCCAGCAAAATCAGCAAGGGCAGCCACAATTTCAGAATTTTCAGCAACTAAATCAACCTTTCCAACAATTTCAGCAACCCTTTCAACAAAATCAGCCACCTTTCCAAGGAAATCAGCAAGGGTTCCAAGGTAATCTGAATTTTCAGCAAGGAAATCAGTTTTCACAGCAGGATTTCAACCATTCAACCAAAATTTTCAGCCCTCAAATCAGAGTTTTCAGCCTACTCAATTTCAGCCTTCACCACAATAATTTCAACCTCAAAACCAGAATTTTCAGAGCTACAATTCTCAGCAATTTCAACCAAGTTCCCAGCCTAATTTTCAACAATTTTCACAGCCATTTTAACCCTATAATTAGCCCCAACAACCTTACTTTCAAGGTTCACAGCAAGTTCAACAATTTTAGCAGCCTACTTCTTCATTTCAAGGCCAACCAAAGACTTATGCTAACCAAGGAGGCTATGGAGGTTCTAGTGGGGTGAATGCTCAACAACAAAGGCTAGAGGAGATATTACAACAACTCTTGCAACAAGGCCAACAAAGAAATGATCCCACCTTACAAAACATTGAGAGACAAATTAGACAATTGGCTAGTGGGATGAACCAAATGCAAGCCAAGGATCAAGTCAATTACCTTCTCAAGCTACTCCCAATCCAAAGGGAAATGTTAGTGCCATCACTTTGAGGAGTGGGAAGGTTGCTTCAACTTCAAATGCTCCAAGGGCTGAATTTTCGGAAAACAGGGCAGCACCTACTTTTCCAGCCCCAAACAGCCTGAAAAGACTTCAAAATCAGTTGGTTTCAATCCTAGTTCAAGCATAACTCCTTCCTTAAGTGATCTGTGATTTTGGTAGAAAATGAAGGAGAAATCAGTGGCAAAAGTGGACTTACAACAGCTACTTCAGATGGAATTCCAACTCAGAATTCAGCTCCACAAGTTTCAGCTCAAGAGGAGGAATTGAGGGTTCCTTTGCCCTTTCCACAGCGCAAGACTCAAGCTAAAAGGCAAGTGGAGGAGGAGAAGGCTAAGGAATACAATGAGCTTGTGAAGTTGTTTAGTAAGGTGGAGATTAATGTACCCTTGTTGACCATGATTAAATAGATTCCTAAGTATGCTAAATTCCTCAAACATTTATGTGTTCACAAGAAAACTAAAGGAGAATGAGTTGGTCAGCTTAGGGAAAAATGTTTCAGCACTTATCCATTCCATCCCTCAGAAGTGTGAAGATCCAGGGGTTTTTACTGTGTCTTGTGAGATAGGGAGGACTATGTTCCATGATGCCATGTTGGACTTAGGAGCCTTAATTAATGTGATGCCCATATCAGTCTTCCAGATGCTTGGTATTGGTCCTCTACAGCCTACTGGAGTGGTGATTCAGTTAGCAGATAGGAGTTAGACCCACCCAGCCGGTATTATTGAAGATGTGTTAGTAAAGGTGAAGGAGTTGATCTTTCCTGCTGATTTCTACATTTTGGACATGGAGGGAGACTACCTAGCACATAGATCTCCACTCATTCTAGGGAGGTCATTTTTGAAGACTGCAAGGACAAAGATAGATGTTTATGCTGACACACTTTCCATGGAAATAGGAGACACAATAGTCCAATTCAGTATTTTTGACACCATGAAGCACCCTAGAGAGGATCACTCCATTATAAGCATTGGCATTCTAGAGGAGTTAGATGATGCAGATATATTGGCTGAGGCAGCTTCACTTGTTATTTCCAGAGGAGATGTCAGTTCAAAGGAGGCTGAGGATACATTTGCTTTAGAGGAGGCTGATCTAGAGGGAATTTCAGATTTACTTTCAGCTGGAGAGGATTTTATAGGTGTAGGGGATTGCACTAAGCCCCAAGGATCACCTACTTTGATTGATATTTCAGAGGACTCAGAAGATAGATGTGAGAGTGTAGGGGATTGCACTGAGCCCCAAGGATCACCCATACCTACTGAGCAGACCCAGATTGAGCTTAAGCCACTACCAGATCATTTGAAATATGTTTTTCTAGGAGAGGAGCAGAATTTTCCTGTCATTATTGCTCAGCACTTGGAATCAAAGCAAGAAGAAAAATTATTGCAAGTCCTGAGGCAGCACAAGAAAGCCATTGGGTGGACTTTAGCAGATATACTAGGTATTAGCCCAGCTATTTACATGCACAGGATATTTTTGGAAGAGAATGTCAAGCCAGTTAGGCAACCACAGAGGAGACTTAATCCACTAATTTTGGATGCTGTAAAGAATGAGGTGACTCGACTATTACAGGCAGGTATCATCTACCCTATTTCTGATAGCCAGTGGGTTAGTCCCATCCATGTGGTGCATAAGAAATCTAGAGTTACAGTGGTGGAAAATGAAAGCAATGAGTTAGTGCCCACCAGAGTTAAAAATTCATAGAGAGTTTGCATTGATTACAGGAAGCTAAATCAAGTCACGAGGAAGGATCACTTTCCCTTGCCTTTTATTGATCAGATGCTTGAGAGATTGGCAGGGAAGTCTTACTACTGCTTCTTGGATGGGTACTCAGGATATTTCCAGATTTGTATTGACCCGGAGGATCAGGAGAAGACCACCTTCACTTGTCCCTTTGGCACATTTGCATATAGACGGATGCCATTCAGACTCTGCAATGCTCCAGGGACTTTCCAGCGGTGCATGGTAAGTATTTTTGGTGAGTTATTAGAGCACTGTATGGAGATTTTCATGGATGATTTTTCTGTTTTTGACACTTCATTTGATTCTTATTTAGATAATTTGTCTAGGGTTTTACATAGATGCATTGAGACTAATCTTATTCTTAATTTTGAAAAATGACATTTTATGGTAGAGCATGGAATTGTATTAGTTCATATAGTCTCTAGGAGAGGTATTGAGGTAGATCCTACTAAAATTAGTGTTATATCTTCTTTATCTTACCCCGTATGCGTACGAGATGTTCGAGCTTTTCTTGGCCATGCAGGATTCTACCGTAGATTTATTAGAGACTTCAGTGAGATTGCTCGACCCTTGACAAGACTTTTGAAGAAAGATGTTGACTTTTGTTTTGATGAAAAATGCAAAGAAGCTTTTCAGAAATTAAGGGAGGCTCTTACTTCAACTCCTATTATTAGATCCCCCTGATTGGACTTTGCCTTTTGAACTAATGTGTGATGCATCTAACTTTGTTGTAGGAGCTGTTCTTGCACAGAGGGTAGATGGAGCACCTCATGTCATATATTATGCCTCCAAGACCCTAGATGCCGCCCAAGCCAACTACACCATCACTGAAAAAGAGCTTCTTGCCATTGTTTTTGCTTTAGACCGGTTTAGATCTTATTTGTTGTGCTCACATGTTATTGTTTTTTCTGATGATGTAGCTTTAAAGTACCTTTTGAAGAAGCTAGATGCTAAGCCTAGACTAATCAGATGGATGCTTCTACTCCAAGAGTTTGACTTGGAAATCAGAGATAGGAGTAGCAAAGAAAATTTAGTTGCAGACCACTTGAGCAGAATTGAGGGAGATGGATCCCCTACCATCATTGATGATGACTTTAGAGATGAGCATCTTCTTGTGATACATGGTGAGTCGCCTTGGTATGCAGATCTTGTTAACTTTTTAGTTGCTCATGTTTTTCCTACATAATTTTCTAAGGCTCAAAAAGATAACTCAAAAGTGATGCTAAATTCTATGTGTGGGATGACCCGTACTTATGGAAATTTTGTAATGATCAAATAATTAGGAGATGCATACTTGACCATGAATTTTATTCAGTTCTTACTTTTTGCCATTCATCAACCTGTGGGGGACATTTTGGACCACAGAGGACAGCTAGGAAAGTTTTAGAGTGTGGTTTATATTGGCCCACCTTATTTCATGATGCATATTTATTTTATAAAAATTGTGATAGATGTCAGAGAACTATGAACATAGGAGCTAGAAATGAGATGCCCCAACAAACTATGCTTTTCTGTGAGATTTTTTATGTTTGGGGAATAGACTTTATGGGACCTTTTCCTGCATCTTATGGTTATTTGTATATTTTTCTTGCTGTAAATTATGTTTCTAAATGGGTGGAGGTCATTCCCTCCAGGACTGATGACTCTTGTGTTGGTGTTAGTTTTGTCAGGTCACATATATTTTGCAGGTTTGGAATTCCCAGGGCTATCATAAGTGACCAAGGATCTCATTTTTGCAACAAACACATGAAGGCTTTACTTAGCAAGTATGGGGTTGTGCACAAGGTTTCTACTTCCTATCATCTCCAAACAAATGGCCAAGCCGAAATTTCAAATAGAAAGATCAAAGCAATTTTGGAAAAGACCATTGGGCCTAATAGGAAAGATTGGAGCAAGAGGCTTGATGATGCGCTATGGGCCTATAGAACGACATTCAAGACACTAATTGGAATGTCTCCCTACCGATTAGTATATGGAAAAGCTTGTCATCTACCCGTGGAGATAGAGCACAAAGTGTATTGGGCGGTGAAGGTTGCAACTTTGATGCTACTAAGGTGGGAGAAGAGAGGAAACTTCAACTTCAAGAACTTGAGGAGATAAGACTAGAAGCATTTGAAAACTCAAAGATTTATAAGGAAAAGACCAAGAACTTTCATGACAAACATATAATGAGGAAAGAATTCCAAATTGGCGACAAGGTTCTATTGTACAAGTCAAGACTCAAGTTGATTAAAGGTAAGTTGAGGTCAAAATGGGAAGGTCCATTTCTTGTAACTAACATTTTTCCTTATGGTATTGTTGAAATCAAGGATGAGGCTAATGGTTTTGTTTGGAAAGTCAATGGCCACCGGCTCAAGAAATACTTTGAAGAATTAAAGGAGCTAGAGGTGGATGGATTGGACATCAAAGACGCTATCTACCCAACCTAAAGGGGAGTTTTCTTTTCTTGAGTTTTTTACTTCATTGTAAATACCATTTTATCGTTTTCAAGTAGTTAAATCTTTCTTTTACAATGAGTTTTTGATAATAAATGCTTGGGTAGTGTAGGATGAATAAAGAGTCATGGTAGACACCATTTTACCCTTTTAGGCAATTGTTCTTGCATGATTAGGAATACATGTATCCCTCTAGGTTTTCTCTATATCATTTTAGAGTCTTTTGAAAGCAAATTAAATTTGGTTGTCAAAACTTAGGATTTAAGTCATTGGATGAAAATTTTTAGTTGCTTGAGTACTACTTAGTTATGGACTCTAGATTGATAAATTGAGATGAATTCTTTTTACCTAGTGAGGTCTTGACCTTATTTTTTTTGAGATACACACATGTGATTGTACTCTAGAACTTGCTTAGGTTCTTTCAAAACCATATTTCTATGATTGGACCACATTTATAGAGGTGAATCACTTGGTGTTCTTTTTTCATACAAACTCTTGCAATATTACTTGTTGATCTTCTTTCTATTCTATTTTTCTTCTTATATTTTTCTGTTCATAACCATATTCTCCATGGACTTGGTTTCTTTTGTTGTTTCTTGATGTTACTTTGCCCGAGACGGACAAAAGATTAAGTGTGGGGGAGGTGGCTAGTGCTTTTAAATGGTTTTGGTGAGAAGTGATGCATTTTGAAGTTATTTTGTGATGGCAATATGTTTTTATGGATTTTAAGATGGACTTTTGTGGATTCCGAATGTTTTGATGGGACTAAAGGAATGGAAAAGTATCAAGGATACAATTCAAAATGAAAGAAAAAAAATGCAAGAAAATAATGATGAAGAGGTGGTGCCAAGTTGATGGAGTGGTGTATCAAGAGTGAGTTGCAAGAATTGGGGAGTGAAGGTTACATGTGGAATACTTAGATTCTTGATTATGATTTGACATTTCAAGCTCTATGAGGGAAATTCCAAACGGAAAAGAGAAAGTCTACACAAGAAGGTTACAATTGGATTTGAGTGTGGTGTTTCAATGCTTAATGTTGTACTAAGTGGAGCACTTAGTTCTCTAGTATCACGAAGGATTCAAGTTGTGAGGTTGTGAATTTACGGAGTATCTGAATTGTAGATGAAGAAGGAAAAGAAAACAAAAGAAAGGAAAGAGGAAAAAAATAGTGCAGCTAAACAAAATAGAAAACAAAAAAAAGAAAAGAAAAATAAAAGGAAAGAATGAAATGGAAGTTAAATACTGAGTTAGATATTTGAATTTGAAGTTGGAAACAAGGAACTCATTGAAGTCAAGATTAGCTACTGATCGAAAGAAGAATGAAAAAAAAATCAAATCAACAGAGCAGTTTCAGAATCCTACAGTTTCAGCTACTGACCATCCCCTAATCGATCACCAGTCTGATCAGGGAGGAGCCTGATTGGTCACTTAGACCGATCAGGAGCTATCCAGTCAAAGCAGAAGAGGCACAGTCCGATCTCCAGAATGATCAGTCAGAGTCTGATCGGTCTCTAGACCGATCAGTGGAGTTGGCACGCTGTATTCAGTATTTTTCTCATCCAAATCAGCTGATCCTTACTTCCCTTGGCTCGGAATTCATTAGAGGCTACCATGAGAGGGCAAAGTGCGTTAGGAAACAATTTTGAGTATCCAAGTCTTCCCCTCTCTTACTTTCCATATTTTCTTATCATGTCATATTTCTTTACCATATTTTTCTTATCACACCATATTTCTTTACTTCTTTTATCATGATTCTTTAGTATCAAAATTCATGGAATTTCTCTTTCGTTCTATTCATTTCATATTTATTTAATTTGTTCTAATAAACCCTTGTAGATGTGGATTCAAATCAAGAATGATGGTGGAGAGTAGATAATAAGCAAGCCTATGGTAGTACAAGAAACATGATGTGTTTGAGTGAGCTCCACTTTCATTGAAATGTAGAATTTAGGAAGAGAGACACTTAAACTCCCTTTGAAAGGTTTTGTGTGTTGAGTTCATCTAAATGAGTCATGAAGGATGAAGTATGCTAAGTTATTGATTTAAGGACAAGATACTAGTCTATTGAGCTTAGATTTTTGAGAATTAACAACCCTAGGTAATTTACTTTCAATTGCTTCTAACTATGATTGAGAATAATCTAGGGGGATACATCATTAGTTTACTAGTAGCTTGTGCGAGACGCCCAAGAATAAGTGTGGGGGAGTTGATAACTATCATTTTATTACTTCAATTAGGCTCTTAAATCCATGTTTTGATCCCTTTTCATATGCTTAAGTTTGCATTTACATTAGGTTTCATGAAATCTTTCTATTTTGTCTTTGGATACAATTTTTTTTATATTTGAGATATTTTAGCATTAATTTTGAATCTAATTTTGTAGGCTTCAATTGACCATGGACCTAGATCTAGATTGGATCAGACTTGAGCTCATACTTGGCTTTGATCAAGGGGATCAAGAGGTGGATCAATGTGGGTCGTCTGATCAAGGAACGGTTAGATCTAAGCCATCTATCATTTGCTGACCAATCAGAGCTCAAGTTAGAGTTAATCTAGACCACAGATAAAGATCTGAAGATTTGGTCCCAATCAGAGGTCATCCAGCCGTTGGATCGAGCTTAAGAGGAGCCTAAACCGTCCATTCAAAGATCAAAGCAATCATAGCCATCAGTTGCAGATCCGGTTGATCCCTGCTGAGGATAGGTAGATCATGACCCCTTGATCAAGATCTGGAAGGTTTGATTCAGATCTGACTTGATCTGACCGTTGGATGGCACGAAAAGGATCTCAGCCGTCGAAATTCAAAAAGATAGTTAAAACAGAAACTCCCTCTTCCGCTTGTCGTCGTCGCCAGATCGCGTCTCAGTTTTCTGTCGTTCTTCTTCATTCTTCAATTCCGATCGCGCGGCCACATCAGATCCGAGCTTGGTTTGAGTTCCAGATTGTCAGGATCGCGTCTCCGTGAGATTTTCTGTTCGATTTGTCGCTGAGAAGAGCTAGGTGAGGGTTTCACCAGTTTCTGCTATTCTCCGATCGATCCATATTCGTACTCCATCCTTCATCAATCGGAGCAATTCAGAGGGGTTTCTGAGTTGATCTGATTGGTCCTGAGCCATCATCGCACTCCACACGTCAACAACGAGGAGATCGGAAGAATGGTTCTCTTGATGACAAATCTGAAGCTGGATTGATCGCGGGGGCTTAAGTTCTGTCGATTTGTCGAGCTAGGGGGTTCATAGCTGATTCTTGTGTGACAGCAAGAAGGATTCGAGCTAAGGGAAGAGTTTGATGTTTAGTTTATATTAATTTCCGTTTCTGAACTTTGTTCTATCATAGCTTAGCTCTGTATCAGATCGCGTTTCAGCTATTGATCGGTCATTAGACCGATCCAAGCAGCACCTGATCGGTCACCAGTCCGATCAGGCTTGTATCTGATCGGTCAGCCGACCGATCAGGAAATTTTCTGCACAAATTAACCCTGTTTCAGTATTCAGCTTGTTTCAATTCTTCATTTCCGAAGTTAGATACAACTTTAGTGTATTTTTGCAATTGATATCAGTTTTATCATTCAATCTTGCAATTTCGAATTGTTATTCTCAATTTCCATGTAGGTTAAGTTTAGAATTGTAATTTCCTAGTTTAAGTTTGCTTAGTTAAGCTTGTTTCGTTTCAACTACATTCTCAATCTTATTTGCAAAAAAAACCCCCGTTCCAATTCGAAAACCCAAATCATTTGACGACAAATATTTTTAAGCTTGATTCAAACACTGGCAACTAGTCCTTGGAAAAATACAACCTGAGGCCCCTATTCTACATTTAATCTTTTAGCCAAGGGTTTTCAGTTTATAATATCTAAATTTGAGGCTCACTAGTGACACCTGTTTTGAGTCCTTTCAACCACAGACATCAAAACCCATGATCCTCCAGATCATGTTAGGGCCGATTGCCCCAAAAATCTCCTCCTTTTTGATGTGTGACAATATGTTAAGTTAGGTAAGCACAACCAACAATAGCAATAGCAATAGCAATTGAAAATCAAAGCATAACAAACAATAGGCAACCTCCCCCTTAACCTATGCTTTCTCCCAATTTTCAATTCTCATTGCCAACACCAAGTTAAGTTCTTCCCAACTTAATACCATAACACCAAGTTAAGTTCTACCAACTTAACACCACAAGTTTCCCATGTCAAGTTAACCTAACTTAACACACAAGTTCTCCCCCTTTGACATGATCAAAAAGATTGCCCCAAGCAATCCTACCCCTGGTGTCAAATAGAACTCAACCAATTTCTGAAAAACCCCTCAGAAATCATTGAAACCCATTCTGCCCGAGACATCAGTCGACTGCCCTCAGGGCATTCGACTATACTGTAATTTCTGAATTTATAGCCCAAATTCAGAAATGCATAGAAAATTCTACAAACTTCCGAAAAATGTAAAATTTTGCAAGCACATTTGTTAGGATATTCTATACCCTAGAAAAATATAGTTTCATGAAAAATATCAAATGTGCTTGACTTTTGATACAAACTCGAATTTCCTCAAAATTTGGCATCTTGTATCAACTTTCAAATCCATTCATGAATCCTTATGTTTGCCAAAACCATCCATCTTAATTTTACACATAGAATGGTCCTCAATTCTTCCCTTTTTCATAAGTATTCTTAATATGATAAAAACCTCCCCCTATTTATCTCTTAATCCTAGAGACATATATAAAACCTCTTTTATGCCCTTATTTATAAAAATCTTATCATTCAATATTAACCAATGAATTTAGGCCATATAAACAATATGAAACCATGACATAAGAGGTCAAAACATATCATGAAAGCATAAACAAAGATTTTAAGTTAAAGGCATATCTTAGAATTTAATAGCAATCCATAACTTTCAAATAGCATTCAAGTCATGACATAAGAATAACATGAAGTATCATGAAACCATAAGCAAATATATTTCATTCATGACTTAAAACAAAACATAAAGAACGTCATACTGGCCATGGCCCCAAAATAGTTAAGGTTTTACAATTCCAAAAAAATAAAATGTTTGAGAGATATAATATCAATCCAAACAAGCACTCTCAACACTAGAATCATCAAGTCAAGCAGACTACATCTCGTCGCCTGGAGGAGGAGGAGGACGCTGATATGCCAGATGTCACTGCTGCATCATCTCATACATCTCCTACTGCTGCATCCGCATCTCCTGCTGCTCCCTCCGTATCTCCTGCTGCTGCATCTGCATGTCCATCTGACGCTGCTGAAAACTGTGGAAGTCCTCCCGGAGGCTGTGAACGTCAGATCGGAGCTGGGAGAACTCCTCTCATGTAAATTCACCAACAGGCTCCTCATTTGAACTGGAGGACTAAGGATGCTGCCTCCAGACAAACTCCCCCTGTCTGCACTCAATATCTGCCAAGGATAACTGGTGTGTGCCAATTTGATCATAATCCTTGGACAGGTGACGGACCTGACCGCTAGATGTGCGTATACCCTGGGACTCGAAGAACTCGATCAAGACATGGCAGAATGGCATGTAAATCTTCTCATTTACACTATGGGAAAAGTGACAGATAGATGTGAACACATGCAGGGTGACATCAATGTCTAAACTCCTCTCAAGCGCGTACATCATCACCAAGTGCGGTAGTCGAATCCTTACCCGCCCCTTGGTGACAATGGGTAGTATGCATTCTATGACAATTTTATACAAAACATGACTAAACGGACTCATATTCTTAGCATCAAAAATGCGCTCTGAAATATTACGATGTCTCCAAAATAATGCAAGTGGATCTGATCAATGGTGACATCATGGAAAGAGAGAGGCTCATCAACTTTTGGAAAATATGTAACTCCATTATTTGACGCCCTACATCCTAAAAATCTACCTAAAACAGTGGGTGAGAAGGGAATGAGGACTCCGACTACCATGGACTCATAAAGGCTATTATTAGGATCAATGCATGGTAAGTTTGCGTAGAATTCTTTACATAGATCCAGATTAATATCATGCTGACTGTATACTAATTTGTCTAACCCAAAATACGTAACCATGTCGGCAATCCGGGGAGTCTTCTCTTGAAAATAGGACTTATTTAGATATCGACAATTCATTAATACGAATTCATTTTCGTCGAATCTCTTCCGACACTCCACTGATCGGAACCGAGACTCCCCCGATTCTACTCGACCTTGTCGGGATGATCCCTCACCCTTTTGCCTTTTAGAGGCCAACCTAAAATGCGACATTCACATGCAAGTACCCATACCGTCCCACAATAAGATAGAACAAGAAGAAAACAAATAAAATAGGTCACATTAGCTCCAAATCATAGTTTAAATGAGAAAAAAATTAAACTATCCAAAGTCTTACCTTTTTCCCAATCGTTGCATGATGACAATGAGTAGAGAATCGGCTTGAAAGAGGAGATTCTACAAACCCTAGGTGTAGATTGGAGGTTGGAGAAGGCTAGGAAGGAGTTTCTAGGGCTTGGAAGTACCTTAGATCACAAGGAGAGGCTGGGAGGAGAAAGATTTCGCAGGGGGTGGCACGTAAAACCCTAGGTTTTGGCCACCCCCATGCGACTGTTCTTACTTAAAGCCCTGCGGACCAGTCGACTGCCCCCAGGGCAGTCGACTGGTAAAACATACATAATGTTTTTTGGGTGAGGTCAGTCGACTACCCCTGGAGCAGTCGACTGATAAAACAAACAGAATGTTTTCCAGTCTTGGACCAGTCGACTGGTACCTGAATTTCAGGTTTTCAGCCTACTTTTAGAAATATCTAATTAATTCCATAAATCTCCAAAACTTCTGAAATTTTGTGGAGTGATTTGTGAAGTCTATATCTACTTGGGAAAAATATGTTTTCAAATAAATCTACTCTAAATCCCAAGATTGGTACTAAATTCAAACTTATTTAAAATGTTTGATTGAAACTAATCCAAAAGTCCTAATTTTGACTTCTTCTTGATGTATCTTCCAATGCCTAACCACAATACATTCCTAGCACTGAGTTATATGACATTTACACATTAAAAACTGATTTTCTCCAATTATGATACCATTTTCATCTTTTTCATCACAAATCTTCTTTTTAGTGTGCAAATTCCCTAGGATTAAGACTAACCTTAGCCTTTTAAACCCTTTGACTCACTCCATAGTCCATCTAATCTCTTTGAAGAAAACCTCCTAACATCCATTGACCATGGATCCCATTTTGACTCCTAGAGCTCTCCCTTGAGCTCCTAGCTCTAGTTACCTCCCTTGGTAACTCATTTACAATTGCAAGGCCACACCGTTGTTCCTCCGATGCTTCTTGACCTTCAACTATGACTCTCTTAACTCTATATTCCTTTTCCTTGGTCATATCCTTCTTTTCTTTTGAAATAGCTTTTCCTTACTATTTTTGACCTTTTCTTTACCATACGCATATGATATCCTTGAATATGATATTTTACTAACATTTGCCTTCTTAGGGTGGTATCCTAGACCTGGTCTACCGCTTCTAAGCTGTTGGTCATTTGGCCTTATGCTTACTCCCTTGGACCCCTTAATGAGTCTTTCTAGGTTCTTTTCTAATTTATCAAGTTTTTCCCTCAAAACTTGATTTTTCTTCTCTAAATTCCTAACCTTAGTATCACTCACCATTCCTATGTTGATCATTTCTAGATCTACCCATCTTTCTAGGCATGTGTCTCCCCTTCTTAGGGTTAATGTCTTAGTCCTTAGGTCTAGTAGTCCTAGGTTTATCATGAAACATGGAATATTTTACATTTTGGCACGCAATAGTATTTCTAGTTTTATCATGATACTTAAAACCAAAGTTATGCCTAGGCAAGCAATCATTAACATTTCTAGCATTTACAAAACCATTTGGAGCATAAGTAAAGTTAGGGATTACCTCCCTTACCCATGTAGCTCCCTCTTGATGTGAGTTCCTTTTCTTCTCTTCTTTTTACCATCTTCTTAAGTGTTCCATCTTCTTAAGCTCTCCTTTTCTTGGGCATTGAGTGTGGTAATGTCCTAGCTCCCCACAAGTGTAGCACCTAATGTGCTTCTTTTCTTGCTTTTCCCTACAACCCACATTAGATTTAAAATTAATGGACTTGGGTTTAGGAATTACCTCCTTTTTACCTAATGGACACTTGTCCTTGTAGTGCCCCTTTTTGTTGCATCCAAAGCATATAATGTGTTCTTTCAATTTGGCTTTGGTGGAGGATGGAGCTTTTCCTTGTTCTTGTATGGATGAGGGTCTCTCCTCCCCCTCAATCCTTGAAGTTTATGCTTCCTCTTCCTCTCTTGAGGAAGTTGATGATTATTCACTTAATTGTGCCACCTCACTTGATGAGGTTGACACTTCTTCTTCCTCTTGGTCTTCTTGGACACAAGAAGTTATTTCTTCGGGCTTTTCAACTTCTTGAGCTTGTGTAGGGTTCTCATGAAATTCTTCTAGCTTGTTCCACATTTCATATGCATTTTTATATGCCCTTACACCACTCAAGATATTGTTAGGCAAAATATTACTCAATATACTAATTACCTTCTCATTTGCCCTAGAATGAGCTTGTTGCTCCTTAGTCCAATATCTAGGTCGGAGCTTCTTTCCGTGCTTGTCCCTTGGAATTTCGAATGATTCCTCTAGCACCACCATGCATTCCCAATCCATTCCAAGCCAATTCTTCATCCATGCTCTCCAATAGGCAAAGTCTTCATGGTCATAGGTGGGTGGTGTGTTGATATCATCCCCTAGCTTGTCTTCCATCATTTTTCTCCTCTAGCTTGTGCTCCTTTGGCGATTAGTCCAACAAGAGCGGTCCTTCGCTCTGATACCACTTGTTAGATTGATCCAGCTTGCTAGAGGGGGGTGAATAGTAATTTTCTCGTTTTCTTCTTCCTACAACCGTTAACGCGCAAGCGGAATAAACTAAAACTAAACTAAACAAGGAAGAACTCATCGATATATGTGGTTCGGAGATAAACTCCTATTCCATGGCTACCCGTAAGGTGGGCGATCCCTAATCCGTCGGTGGATGATTTCCCGGAGCACCTCCGGCTAGATCACGTAGCTCCTTGTGGGTGGAGAAACATCTCCACAAGCTCTGGACACTATTTGATCACAACAGGCTACTAACAATCTTTGACCAAGCAAGTTTCATCAAGAAACAAAAGCATGAAACAAGCTCCTTTAAATAGAGCCCAAGTCTAAACTGGTCGCTACCAGTCGACTACCCCTGGGGTAGTCGACTGGTCCCACTCAGATTCGACCGTTACAGCCAACGTTCGAATCAGCTAGCCCTTACCAGTCGACTGCTCCCAGAGCAGTGGACTGGTCCTTTACTAAGCCTATGGTTACACTCCCCAAGTACATTTCTCTCCGCACTCGAACCCTCTCGGCTTAGTCCGTGAGTACAAACACTTACACTTGGACCCTCACGACTTAGTCGACTCTTCAATCCGTAATCTCGATCTATTGCATTCACACCTTCTTCGTCTTCGGCTCCCGTCCCTCGGATGCGCACACAAGCCTCCAGCTTGCCTCCATGCCATCCTTCACTCATGTCACGAAGTCTGCATCCCTTGTCTCATCGTCTCTGCCCATGGTCCCTCGGATGCGCACACAAGCCTCCAGCTTGCCTCCATGCCACCCTTCACCTGATGACATCAACCAACTCCATGTGTACCTGCAAACCTGCGCACTCACATACACATGTTAGTCCAACAACAAACCCTAACTTAACCATATTAACCACACACATCAAAACCTATGATCCTCCAGATCATGTTAGGGTCGATTGCCCCAATACTCTAATCAATCTTTCTATTTCTTGATCCCCAAGTAGACTCAATCAAGCAAATGAGCTCAATATCTCATATTGCTTATTTGAGCATGTTCATGCATTTTGTAGTCCTACTCGATCAAGAGACCCACAGATATCCCTCCCGTCATATGGGAAGGATAGATCTCATCTACATCACTCACAACCCTCCACATAATTTGTTGCATACTGACAGACCCAATTTAGCTAATTAAAGTTGTCACGAATGTGGATCCATCAGAATTTAGAATTTATAAATGTGCTGGAAACCCTTTTTGCAATCAAAGAATAAAAGTGTAGTAAAGGGGCCACAGGTCGTATTTTTCCAAGGGCTAGTTCAAGTTGTTCGATTCGTGCTCGAGTTTATGTGTCGTCGATGTTTTTGGGTTTCAAATTAAATCTTGGGGTTTTGGTTTCAAATAGACAAGAAAAATGCAATGAAAAGGAAGGAAAAATTAACTAAGTGAATTTAAGCAAATAAAGGCATCTAAAGACTCAACTAGTGGGAAAATTAACCAACTAATGACTTAACTAATTTGGGAACCAATCTGATTTCAATTTGCAAAACAAATGCTAAACAAGAGAATCAAAATGATGCTGACATTCTCGAATTGAGCTAATGCAAAATTATAAACAAAATTTCAGAAATATAGACTTGATACAAAGTGAAGAATGGAAACTAACTTGAAACGCAAGGGAAGGAGAATTATGTGCCAAAAAGAGTTTAAGTGCAGGTTTCAATTGCTACTTGATACAAAAGAAAAGTGTAGCATTACAACTAATATGAAGCAACTGGAATTAAGCAATGGAATTTGAAACAAACAATTCGAATGGAAAAATTTAGAAACAAACTATTGAAGAAATGAAATGCAGAAATTAAGTGAAGGTCTAAATGCAAGGCAAGAAAAATGCAAAAATTCAGCATATGATCAAAGCAAAAACACACAACTAAATTCAGACTTAAGGGCACTGAATGAACTTTTCAGAATTGATATCGATGAAGTAGTGTTCACTAACTCTCAATTCAAAAACTTATCAACTGCTATTTGCAGAAATTATTCTAATTGTGTAGAGTTGAAGTTTGATTCGCAATCTGAAATTGATACACAACAAGCTAACAGAATTGTAGGAATGAAACTAATGCAGAACAACTAACTGATTGCAATTGCTTACTAAAGTCTATCTCTAACTTCAGGAATCGAAATTAGGCATGAACTGATATAGAAGCACACTAAAACAGAAACTAAAGTGAAATTTCAGAATTGGCTGATACAAACTGAGCAAACTGATACGCAAAAGGGAATCAAGACATTAAACTGAAACTGAAGGCAATGCTCACTAAGCAAACTCACGAGCTAGTTTACTTGCAGAAATAAACCTAATTAAGGCTTGATAAGCTCAGAAATTGGGATTACAGCTGATTCATGTGCAGAACAGAAATAAAGTGCTGCAGAAACGAATTCAAATTCAGAAATGATTTGAAGCTAACAAACTGATTTAAATGCAATTGTTCATTTCACAAATAACTTGGCTAACTAGATTGCAGATTTGAAAAGCTATCAACTACAAGAAACGATCCACTAGAACTGGTACAGAACTCAGAAACTACAGCAGATACGAAAAACAGAATTGAAAGACAATTGAAACTGAAATTACAGCTAAAGAACAGAAATTAACTAAGGAAATTAACTCTCAATCACTCTCTTGTCTCGAGACCACCTTGTTCGTCACGCAAGGGCAAGTCAAGAACCCCTTCAACTCGCAAACCAATGGAAATTGACTCCAATTTCAGATCCACTCCCAGATTGCACGCAGCTGGAAAAACCAATCCGATCCCTTTGATCTCGCGATGAAAGAATGCTGTGAAGATTAGGTGATGATCAGGACACTCCAGAGACCCTCCAGATAGCTCCGATTGAAGGAAACAGCACAAATTCACAATCAAATGGATCAGAAATCAGAAACTGATGAAACCCTCACTCAGCCCCTGATCTGATGCAAATCCGAGTTAGAAACTCCATAGAAGCCTTCTCCAATGACCCAAATCTCGCTCTAAGGTAGTGATCGAGTTGGTCACGCCTCTGATTGAAAGAAATCGCGAAGAAACTGAAGAAGAAATGAGAAACTGAGCTGAAGAAACGTGAAGACGCGACGCCAGATCTGAACTCTGTTTTCAGTTTAAGTAGTTGAACAGTGAACGACTGAGATTAATCCCGCTTCATCCAACGGTGGATCTTTGTCCGATTTGATTCAAATTTTCCAGATCTCGATCAGAGGTCAGGATCATCCTTGTGGTAGCTCGGATCTGCCAGATCTCTAGTGGATGGTTCAGATCACCTTGATCATTGAATGGATGGTATAGATCCCTCTGATCGTGATCCAACGGCTAGATGATCTCCGATTGGGCTGAAACTCTCAGATCTTGATCTGATCGCTTGATTAGCCTTAATCCCAGCTCGGATTGATCAGAAGATCTCAGATGGTCTAGATCTAACCGTTCTTGCATCGGACGGTCCAAATGAGTCGACGCTTGATCACTTGATCTAGTCCACTTTTGACTCAGCATTTGACCCAACATGACCTAGGTCCTTGATCCCTCCAAGCCTACAAAAGTTAATCAAAAATTTAGTAACAAAACAACTCAAATATGTCAAATTTTGCAATTAAGTCCAAAAAGAGTATAAATCCTAGAACCTAGGGTAAATCCACAATTATACAAGTAAAATATGGGTCAAACACGGATTTGAGCATATAAAATGATCAATAAAATGACACTTATCAACTCCCCCACACTTAAGCTTGAGCGTCTCGCGAAAAGTACTAAATATGTATCCCCTAGTTTATTTCCAAACATAAGTGGAAGCAATTGAAAAGAAATTACCTAGGATTGTTAATTCTCAAAAATGTAAACTCTATGGATTAGTATCTTGTCCTTAAATCAACAACTTAACAAATTCAACCTTCATGATTCATTGAGATGAATTTCACTCACTAAGCCTCTCAAGGGAAACTTTTGGTGGCTCTCTTCCTAAGTTTTAAGTACATGATGAAATTGGAGCTCACTCTTACACACATGCTTCTTGCACTATCATAGGCTTGCTTATTATCTACTCTCCACCATTATTCATGATTAGAATCAATCATCTATAAAAGCTTATTCAAAAGTGAAAGACATATGAAATGGTAGAAATGAAATAAAAACCAAGTAAATAGCAAATTTGAATGAGTGGAAGACTTGGATGTTCAAGGATATTCTTGATGCATTTTTGCCCTCCTTTCAGTTCATATAATGAAGTCAAAGTGTGATGAAGTGAGCTTTGGCATTGTTCTTCCAAAATTTGATGAAAAGAGTTCACCAACTCCTTTGTGCCAACTTTCCATCTTGTGTGCCAATTTTGCTCTTCTCTTTCCTTTTCTGATTTTTCTTTTCTTTTTCTTTCTCTCTAGTAAATTCAAAATGTAATGGAGCAGATCTTCAATTTGGATGAGAATTACTTCACTAATCCATTGTGCCGAAACTCATTGATGTGCCAACTTGCTTCTTTTTGTTTTTCTCAAACTGCTTTTGTTTTTTTTTTCTGTTTGTTTTTCCCCAGCTACTAACTCACTGATTTTTCTGCAGTTTCTCCTTGTTTTATTCATGATGTGATCAGCTTTCCCGAATCCAGTAACATCAGTTAATCCAATACTGCCATGAACTTCAAATGGATCACAATTTGCTATTTTTTCTCTGCATTTAATTTCTTGCTGCCCCCAATCAGTTTTCTCAGCTCTTCATAGTTTTCTAGCTTCAGAATTCTGTACCAAATGAAGTTCCAACAAGCTGATTGATATCAGATTGTATCTCAATCGATTTGCTCATAAGAATCAATGTGTTTTCCCTTAAATTTCCAGCTCTTCATCTTTTTCATAGTTGCATTTCTGCTTCTCAACTTGCTACCCTCCAATTTCCTGTTCTCCCGAGTTCTTGCTAGTTATTGTTTTAATCCTTGGCAGCACCTTTGCATTGGTTTCAATTCAGATCAGTTCAGCATCAGCTCAAATCTGCACAAAATTTTTTCTCTGTTTTGGCACCAAACATTTCTGCATTTGCCTCAATTTTTCAGCATTTTTTTTTCAATTCAGACTTTTAACAAAGATGCTGATTTTAACTTCCATGATTCCAACTTCCCAATTCTTCATCCACATCATCTCTAATCCAAGTTAGTCTCACATAATTTTGTCTCTTTTCCATAGCACAGTTTTTTTTCTTTTTTTCATTTGTGTGCCATTTTTCTGTTTTTGCAGATTTTTTTTTCTGCCGAATAGCATGATGATTGCAATGAGAAAACCACTTCACATCCAATTCACAACTGAATTCCCATTGTCTCGATACCAAGCTCCACTCAAATGGCACATGAATTTTTTTTTTTCAAATGAAGTGCTTCCTTGATGAAAATACATTCCAAAACACTAATCACTCCCCCACACTTAATCCTTTGTCCGTCTCGGGCAAAATAACATCAAAGAACATCCCCAAACAACAAATCCCTAGAAAGTATGGTTAGGAGTAGGAAATAAGGAAAGAAAAATAGAAAGAACATGATTAGTGTCAAGAATTGATATAGAAAGATAAATAATTTAATTAGCCTCTATAGATGTGATCCAATCATTGAAATATGGTTTTGAAAGAACCTAAGCAAGTTCTAGATTACAATCACATGTATGTGTCACAAAATAAGGCTAATCCTCACTAGGTAAAAATAATTCATCTCAAGTCCTCAATCAAGAATCCATGGCCAAGTAGTACTCAAGCATCCAAGATTTCATCCATGAGCTCAAATCTAAAGTTTTAACAACCAAATTTAATTTGTTTTCAAAAGACTCTAAAATGCTATGAAGATAACCTAGAGGGATACATTTATTCCTATTCATCAAGGAAAAGTGCCAAAAATCATACAATAGTATTTACAATGTCTATTTATTAATTCTACTCTACTCATGCATTTATTAGCAAAAATTCATTTTAAAAGACAATTCTACTTCTAACAAGCATAAAGAGGAAAAAGGCAATGAAAGAAAATGCAAGAAAAAATAAACTCTCTTTTATTTCTAGCGGTCGGAGTCTATCAAGAAACAACCTCCATCTTGGTAGTGGAGGAGTAGGAGTAGCAGAAAAAGTTTCCTTCATTTGTTCAATTTTATTTTGCATTACTCCCCCACACTTAAACTTTGCAATAAATTGTCCAGGTGGCCGAAGGTGATTTAAGTACAATAGCCACTTCAGAGGTGGAGTGCTATAAGTCAAAGCAAGATCATCTCCTCCCACTTTATTCTTTTTGGAAAACTTTCCTGGTGGTTGAAGACTGTCTAGATGGAGTACCCACTCAAGAAATCTCTGGGACCCTGCAAAAACATGTAAAACCTTTCTCAAGCGTGCAGGGTAAGAAAGAAGTGCA
>JAGFNQ010008290.1:0-21082 GCA_024364735.1 Boesenbergia rotunda | reverse complement strand
TTTTTTTTCAAATGAAGTGCTTCCTTGATGAAATACATTCCAAAACACTAATCACTCCCCCACACTTAATCCTTTGTCCGTCTCGGGCAAAAATAACATCAAAGAACATCCCCAAACAACAAGTCCCTAGAAAGTATGGTTAGGAGTAGGAAATAAGGAAAGAAAAATAGAAAGAACATGATTAGTGTCAAGAATTGATATGGAAAGGTAAACAATTTATTAGCCTCTATAGATGTGATCCAATCATTGAAATATGGTTTTGAAAGAACCTAAGCAAGTTCTAGAGTACAATCACATGTATGTGTCACAAAAATAAGGCTAACCTCACTAGGTAAAAATAATTCATCTCAAGTCCTCAATCAAGAATCCATGGCCAAGTAGTACTCAAGCATCCAAGATTTCATCCATGAGCTCAAATCTAAAGTTTTAACAACCAAATTTAAATTTGTTTTCAAAAGACTCTAAAATGCTATGAAGATAACCTAAGGGATACATTTATTCCATACTCAAGAAAAGTGCCAAAAATCATACAATGTATTTACAATGTCTATTTATTAATTCTACTCTACTCATGCATTTATTAGCAAAAATTCATTTTAAAAGAAATTCTACTTCTAACAAGCATAAAGAGGAAAAAGGCAATGAAAGAAAATGCAAGAAAAAATAAACTCTCTTTTATTTCTAGCGGTCGGAGTCTATCAAGAAATAACTCCATCTTGGTAGTGGAGGTAGGAGTAGCTGAAAAATTTCCTTCATTTGCTCAATTTTATTTTGCATTACTCCCCCACACTTAAACTTCGCAATAAATTGTCCAGGTGGCCGAAGGTGATTTAAGTACAATAGCCACTTCAGAGGTGGAGTGCTATAAGTCAAAGCAAGATCATCTCCTCCCTCTTTTCTTTTTGGAAAATCTTTCCAGGTGGTTGAAGACTGTCTAGATGGAGTACCCACTCAAGAAATCTCTGGGACCCTGCAAAACATGTAAAACCTTTCTCAAGCGTGCAGGGTAAGAAAGAAAGTCAATATCATCAATCTCTACATAAAATGTATCTAAAAATGCATCGCACCAATAAAGTCAATTTTGGTACCTCAGTAAATTTTCACAAGCATATTCTACATGAGATATATCAAGAAAAGTTCCACAGTCAATAAATCAATCTCGGGTACCTCTAGAAGTTTTTCACATTCATTTCAGCATAAGAAATAACAAGAGACTCTTCACAATAAACAACTTCAATTTCAGGCTCTAAAAATTTTTCAAATCAATTTTAGCATAATCTGCCTCAAGAATATCATAACAATGCATAAAATCAAGTCTGGGTGCCTCTAAAGAATTTTCACAATTATTTTTCACAAATGATGTATCAGGACATTCTTCACATGCAAATCTAGACATCTCCCTGAAATTTCCTAAAGGAAAAGAAGAAATACTTACCTGATCATGATGAAAAATGTCTATTGGTTCTACAAGAAATACCTCCATCTCAGACTCAAAATCTGGTGGACAATCAACTAGAATAGGTGATCCTTGGGTACTTGCTCCAATCATGCAAGTCCCTACACTTTCTGAAAATGGTGGTGGTCCCTGGGGCTCTGTGCAATCCCCTACACCTGTAGAATAATTTTTTGTGCATGCCTCCTTAGTAATACCTGCAACAACCTTATTAAAAAGATTAGGGCTATCAAGAACAATATCATCACAAAATAGAAAACAAGAAAAATCAGGTAAAGCTTCCTCTGAAATCAACTCCCCTCTCTCTATGTCAAATGTACCATCATCATCAATGATCTGTGCCTCAACAGTCTCATCTGCGGTGTCTATGCTCAGAATAGAGCGATTTCCCTTAGGATCCTTCATGGCGTCGAAAATGCTAAACTGGACTACTGTGTCTCCCACCTCCATCGAAAGGGTGCCAGCATATACATCAATTTTAGTTCTTGCAGTCTTCAGAAAAGGCCTTCCAAGGATAAGTGGGGATCTACGTGCAAGGTACTCTCCCTCCATGTCTAGAATGTAGAAGTCCGCTGGGAAAATCAACTCTTTCACTTTAACCAACACATCTTCAATAACTCCTGCCGGCCAGGTCTGACTCCAGTCTGCTAGCTGAATCACAACTCCAGTGGGCTGTAGAGGACCAATGCCAAGCATCTGAAAGATGGTCCTGGGCATGACATTAATAGAAGCTCCTAAATCAAGCATGGCATCATGTAGCGTGGTGCTTCCTATCTCACAAGATACAGTAAACATGCCAGAGTCTTCACATTTCTGAGGTATGGCATGGATGAGTGATGAAACATTCTTCCCCATGCTGACCATTTCATTTTCCTTAAGCTTCCTCTTGTTAATACATAGATCTTTCAAAAATTTTGCATATTTAGGAACCTGTTTAATCATTGTCAGCAAGGGTACATTAATTTCAACTTTACTAAAAAGTTTTACCAGCTCATTGTACTCTTTTGCTTTCTCCTCCTCCACGTGTCTTTTGGTTGGAGTTCTCCCATTTGGAAAAGGCAAAGGAATAGGAACTTCCTCCTCATGAACCGAAATGGGTGGGGCTGATTTTTGAGTTGCTGCCCTATTTTTTGGAGTTGCTGTAGAATCTGTCTCGGGGCTAATTTGTGCTTCATTTTCCACCAAAATTAGAGGATTACTAGATGAAGAAGTTGGGCACGAGCTAGGGTTGGTATCCACTGAATTTGGAGTGGTTTCGGCACTGATTTGGGCTGGAAATGAAGATGCTGCCCTGTTTTCAGAAAATTCAGCTCTTGGGTCATTTTGAGTTGATGCAACCTTCCCACTTCTCAAATAAATTACGCTAACATTTCCGTTAGGGTTAGGAACAGCTTGGGAAGGTAGTTGGCCTGATCCTTGAGCTTTACTTTGATTTATGTCACTAGCCATTTGCCCAATTTGCCTCTCAATGTTTTGTATAGCGGCAAAAAGATTTCCTTGTTGTGTTTGTTGTATTTGGGACTGTTGGGACTGATATGATGGCTGGTATTGTTGTTGGAAGGGCTGATAAGAATGCTGGAATGTTGGAGAATGTTGTTGAGAATTATACCCTTGAAAATTCTGATTTTGAAAAGGAACTTGTTGTGGTGGGGGCTGAAATTGATTGGGCTGAAATCCTTGGTTTTGGGGCTGAAAAGTTTGATTCCAAGGCTGGAAATTTTGCTGCGGTTGTTGAACTTGTTGATACGGCTGTGGATAACTCAGATTCCCTTGAAAACCTTGTTGAAACCCTTGAAATGGCTGCTGAAATGGTTGCTGGAAGTGCTGATTTGGGGGCTGAATTTGTTGATTTTGTGGCTGTGATTGTTGGGGCTGCTGCTGAACTTGCTGGAAAATTTGTTGGGGTTGCTGCATTTGTTGTTGTGGTGGGCCTCGTTGGTAAAAAGAATTTCCATATCTCAAATTTGGATGATCCCTCCACCCAGGGTTACAAGTAGGAGAGTATGGATTGTTCCTAGCTTGAAATTGTCCCCTCACCAAAGCTGCTACTGACTCATCTTGTTGTAGGTTGGGACATGAATCTGAAGTGTGTTCCTTGCTAGAACAAATTCCACATACACTCATCACCACTTGATTAGCTTGTGGAGAAATCGAAACACTTGAACTCTGAATTGCACTATTAACAGTCAATTGCTTCATAAATGATGTGATCTCTGCTAATGAATTCTTTATCTCTTTCTGATCATTAGAACCCATCTGAACTTCATTAACCCCTCTAGTAGATAATGCTCTGCTTCCAAATTGCTTAGAATTTTCTGCCATATTTGAAATTAGCTCCCTAGCTTGATGTGGTATTTTGTTGACTAAAGCCCCTCCAGCTGCTGCATCAATCAATATCCTATCCATCTGCAATAATCCCTCATAAAAGTACTGGATGAGGAGCTGCTCACTAATCTGATGCTGGGGGCAACTGGAGCAAAGCTTGTTGAATCTCTCCCAGTAGTCATAGAGTGTCTCCCCCACTATCTGCTGAATGCCACAGATACTTTTTCTGATAATCGCTGTTCTAGAGGCTGGAAAATATTTTTCTAAGAAAGCCTTCTTCATGGAAATCCAGCTAGACACATGCCCAGTAGGTAAGTAATAAAACCAGTCCTTAGCTGCTCCAGTCAGTGTAAAGGGAAAAGCTCTCAGCTTGATATCTTCTTCAGAAATGCCCTGAGGCTTCATAGTAGAACATACAACATGAAACTCATGCAGGTGTCTATTTGGATCTTCTCCAGATAATCCTTGAAACTTGGGCAGCAAATTGATGAGTCCAGATCTAAGCTCAAAATTTCCACCCAGCTCTGGATAGGCAATGCTGGAGTACTGGAATGAAGCATCTGGTGCTGCCAATTCTTTCATAGTCTTTTGGTGGTCTGTCATCTGATCAACTGAATAAGCTGAAATAGACTGAGAAGGACCCTCTGAAACACTGAGTTGGCTCCTCCTAGCTCTGAAAGTCCTCTCAATCTTAGGGTCAAAATCCTCAAGATTACCACCTGTAGACCTGGTCATAAAAAACAAGAACAAATCGCAGTACAAGTATAGAGAAAAATGAAACAAATAAAATCAAATCAGAAGATATAGCAGTAAATGCAAGAAAAATGGATCAAGAGAAAATATGAAATGTGAGCACACAAGCAAAAATCAAACAACTCAACTAGTATGTTCCCCGGCAACGGTGCCAAAAATTTGACAGACCCAATTTAGCTAATTAAAGTTGTCATGAATGTGGATCCATCAGAATTTAGAATTTATAAATGTGCTGGAAACCCTTTTTGCAATCAAAGAATAAAAGCGTAGTAAAGGGGTCACAGGTCGTATTTTTCCAAGGGCTAGTTCAAGTTGTTCGATTCGTGCTCGAGTTTATGTGTCGTCGATGTTTTTGGGTTTCAAATTAAATCTTGGGGTTTTGGTTTCAAATAGACAAGAAAAATGCAATGAAAAGGAAGGAAAAATTAACTAAGTGAATTTAAGCAAATAAAGGCATCTAAAGACTCAACTAGTGGGAAAATTAACCAACTAATGACTTAACTAATTTGGGAACCAATCTGATTTCAATTTGCAAAACAAATGCTAAACAAGAGAATCAAAATGATGCTGACATTCTCGAATTGAGCTAATGCAAAATTATAAACAAAATTTCAGAAATATAGACTTGATACAAAGTGAAGAATGGAAACTAACTTGAAACGCAAGGGAAGGAGAATTATGTGCCAAAAAGAGTTTAAGTGCAGGTTTCAATTGCTACTTGATACAAAAGAAAAGTGTAGCATTACAACTAATATGAAGCAACTGGAATTAAGCAATGGAATTTGAAACAAACAATTCGAATGGAAAAATTTAGAAACAAACTATTGAAGAAATGAAATGCAGAAATTAAGTGAAGGTCTAAATGCAAGGCAAGAAAAATGCAGAAATTCAGCATATGATCAAAGCAAAAACACACAACTAAATTCAGACTTAAGGGCACTGAATGAACTTTTCAGAATTGATATCGATGAAGTAGTGTTCACTAACTCTCAATTCAAAAACTTATCAACTGCTATTTGCAGAAATTATTCTAATTGTGTAGAGTTGAAGTTTGATTCGCAATCTGAAATTGATACACAACAAGCTAACAGAATTGTAGGAATGAAACTAATGCAGAACAACTAACTGATTGCAATTGCTTACTAAAGTCTATCTCTAACTTCAGGAATCGAAATTAGGCATGAACTGATATAGAAGCACACTAAAACAGAAACTAAAGTGAAATTTCAGAATTGGCTGATACAAACTGAGCAAACTGATACGCAAAAGGGAATCAAGACATTAAACTGAAACTGAAGGCAATGCTCACTAAGCAAACTCACGAGCTAGTTTACTTGCAGAAATAAACCTAATTAAGGCTTGATAAGCTCAGAAATTGGGATTACAGCTGATTCATGTGCAGAACAGAAATAAAGTGCTGCAGAAACGAATTCAAATTCAGAAATGATTTGAAGCTAACAAACTGATTTAAATGCAATTGTTCATTTCACAAATAACTTGGCTAACTAGATTGCAGATTTGAAAAGCTATCAACTACAAGAAACGATCCACTAGAACTGGTACAGAACTCAGAAACTACAGCAGATACGAAAAACAGAATTGAAAGACAATTGAAACTGAAATTACAGCTAAAGAACAGAAATTAACTAAGGAAATTAACTCTCAATCACTCTCTTGTCTCGAGACCACCTTGTTCGTCACGCAAGGGCAAGTCAAGAACCCCTTCAACTCGCAAACCAATGGAAATTGACTCCAATTTCAGATCCACTCCCAGATTGCACGCAGCTGGAAAAACCAATCCGATCCCATTGATCTCGCGATGAAAGAATGCTGTGAAGATTAGGTGATGATCAGGACACTCCAGAGACCCTCCAGATAGCTCCAATTGAAGGAAACAGCACAAATTCACAATCAAATGGATCAGAAATCAGAAACTGATGAAACCCTCACTCAGCCACTGATCTGATGCAAATCCGAGTTAGAAACTCCATAGAAGCCTTCTCCAATGACCCAAATCTCGCTCTAAGGTAGTGATCGAGTTGGTCACGCCTCTGATTGAAAGAAATCGCGAAGAAACTAAAGAAGAAATGAGAAACTGAGCTGAAGAAACGTGAAGACGCGACGCCAGATCTGAACTCTGTTTTCAGTTTAAGTAGTTGAATAGTGAACGGCTGAGATTAATCCCGCTTCATCCAACGGTGGATCTTTGTCCGATTTGATTCAAATTTTCCAGATCTCGATCAGAGGTCAGGATCATCCTCGTGGTAGCTCGGATCTGCCAGATCTCCAGTGGATGGTTCAGATCACCTTGATCATTGAATGGATGGTATAGATCCCTCTGATCGTGATCCAACGGCTAGATGATCTCCGATTGAGCTGAAACTCTCAGATCTTGATCTGATCGCTTGATTAGCCTTAATCCCAGCTCAGATTGATCAGAAGATCTCAGATGGTCTAGATCTAACCGTTCTTGCATCGGACGGTCCAAATGAGTCGACGCTTGATCACTTGATCTAGTCCACTTTTGACTCAGCATTTGACCCAACATGACCTAAGTCCTTGATCCCTCCAAGCCTACAAAAGTTAATCAAAAATTTAGTAACAAAACAACTCAAATATGTCAAATTTTGCAATTAAGTCCAAAAAGAGTATAAATCCTAGAACCTAGGGTAAATCCACAATTATACAAGTAAAATATAGGTCAAACACGGATTTGAGCATATAAAATGATCAATAAAATGACACTTATCACATACCCAGTAATTGCCTTTATAGTCCACCCAATTACAAGTGGCGTTTGACGATACCAAAGCACATAATTCCTTATGTAGGGAATCATAGTGGCTTCAGGTCTAAGGAGTATTCATACTAATAGTCACATGAGAAAGATTATGACACTCATATGACGATTCATGAAACTTTCTCATGGTGAGTCAATTCAGTACACATTCTCTAATGTATACTCATGTGTCAACTTGATATTCTATATCCATGACTTGTAAGATCAAGTTATTAATTAACCTACATGCTAGTCTCAATGCATTCATATCGTCCTTGAATATTAATACTTGACTAGAAATAGTTAAGAGTAATATTCTCTATATCATCTCACTATTAATTCAACCAATTGATATAATGTAGATCAGAACTTATTACCCAAGGACATTATTATACTTATTCATTAGTCACAATCATAAAATGAATATAATAATCAAACTTTAGCTTTATTCAATAGAATATGATACAAAATATTTCCTAGACAATCATTTCATAATTGGCTCTAGAGCTAACACTAACAATCTCCCACAAGCACTAGTGTCAATCACTGAAATATCGAATACCCAGTGACTTAGTATGACCATCATGCTTTCTCTATGCCAAAGCCTTAGTTAAAGGATCCGCAATGTTAGCATCCGTCGATACTCTGCATATCCTCACATCTCTGTGGGATCAGTGGCGTCGATAGAAGGGGGTGAATATTGACTCATAAACTTTTCATTGGATCTTTGTTAATCGTTCGCATAATATCAGAGTTATTAGTAGCGGCGAAATAATGAAAGTAAAAACAAACACAACAAGAACATGCAAGATTTACTTGGTTCTCAACCCCCTAGGGTTAGTATGTCCAAGGCCAAATTACGGGTAGCGCTCGTCCACTAGTGGTCTCCTTTCCGGAAGTTTTCCGGAGGCGGAAAAACCTGTCTTATAGTTTAAGTACAAGCACAATAATAGTAATGAAATAAGTACAACTTATGAATAAATGCAAACCAAACAAAAGATGATGATCCTAACCAAACCAGAACTTCGAAGCATCGCACACTTCCTCCAAGAGCCTCCTTGGTCGCAGAGCTTCGTCTCAACACTTTTCCTTTGTAAAGAATGAGTAAGCAGATGTGAAAGTTGATATTCTAAAAGCATGGCTTACATCCTCTTTTATACACTACATTCGGGCGCCCTAGAGCCCATTGAGGCGCCTCATAGTGGTCAAACCTGATCCGAACCAGCATACTGATCACAGGTATAAAACTTGCATCCCAGGCGCCTGGGATGTTGGGCACCTAGGATGGCCTCAACCCCTTAAGGGCGCCCTCCACATAGGGCACCTGGGTTGATCTGGACGCCCAGGAAGCCCTTTCCCAGGACCTTATTTTCTTGCGTTTGCTCTTCTATCTTACCTCCAACTCTAGGTTCCTGCAAGACAAACAAATAATCCTATGCCTTAATGATTAGTAGCTAGAGCTGACTGGTTCTGACTTTGGATTTCAAAATGAAATCCTAGGTTGAACTGACGCCTACTGTTCCCTTTCCCGGAGAACGCGTCCTCACCTACTCCACTCTGGAGAAGTTACCCTTTGCCAACCGGGACCTTCGATTCGACTTTTGCTCGGCCTTCGAGACTTTCGGATCTCAAGACGTCCGATCCTCGACCCATCTCTACTTCTGTCCGTAGTCCTCTCTCGGCTAAGTCTTTTGCCTGATCCTCGACTAGGTCTTCGTGCCCAATTCCTTGAACTAGGACTTCGTGCCCAATTCCTTGAACCAGGATTTCGATGTCTAACCCTCGACCAGGACTTTGTGCCCAATCTATGACTAGGACTTCATGCCTAATTTTCTAAACCGGGACTTTAGGCCCAACCCTCGGTCAGGTCTTCAGTGCCCAACCCTCGGCTAGGACTGTAGGACTGGTGCCGTCGATAGAGGGGGGGGTAAATATCGACCGAAAACTTCTCATGGAAACTTCGTAGAAAAACTTGTCGGTTCATTCTTAAACAGAGCGTTAGTAGCACAGCGGAAAAGTAAGACAAAAAAATAAAAGACCACAACACAGCAGACACGCGGGATTTATTTACTTGGTTCCCGACCCCCCTGGATCAGTACGTCCAAGGCCTATGTACTCGGCGTGAGTCCACTATTGGTCTCCTTTCCGAAATTTCCGGAGGTGGAGAAAACCCGTCTTACAGTTGATAATTATAAGCACAGATATAGAAAATTAAATGCAGAATAATTAAAGCAAACCAAAAATGATTAAGGTCGAAGTCTCGGCCGATCTGGACCTCCGAAGTGCCGCGCACTTCCTTCTAGAGCCTCCCGGTCGCAGAACCTCATCTTTAGCGCTTTGTCGTCAGTTAGAACGCTCAGAATCGCTCTTGGAAGTTGTGTTTGAAGCTGAGGGGTCGAAACCCCTTTTATAGGCTTCATTTGGGCGCCTGTGATGATGGGGGCTATGGACTTGGTCAAACTTTATCCCCGCACCGAACTCGTCGCGGCTGATAAAACCTCTGACCAGGGCACCCTGGACCTCCCGGGCGCCTGAATGAAAGCTTATCTTTGCTTCGAACTCGGAACAGCAAATACAGCTTTCAACTTGGGCGCCTGTATCATCCCGGGCGCCTGAATGGAAGTCTTATTCTGCCTTCTTCGACTAAGCCCACTTTTCTTCTTTGAGTTAGGCGCCCCCATTGATGGGGGTGCCCCCATCAATAGGGGCACCTGGCTTGGCTGGTTTCTAGCCCTTTGCCTACTTTGTCTCCGGTTCTTGGTACCTGCAAGATACACAAATATAAAGCAAATATACACACAATATTAGCCTTAAGGACTTGGCTTTGACTTCAGATTTCCATGAAACCCTAGGTCGAACCGACGCAAGTTCCCACTCCCAAGAACGCGCCTTTCACCTACTCCATTCAGGAGATGGTTGCCACCCAGTCCTTCGGGTGGGCTTTTGCTTAGCCTCCGATACTCTCGGATCTCGAGACGTCTGAACCCTGACCCGTCTCTGCTTCTGTCCTTAGTCATCGCTCAACTAAGTTGCTTAATCCCTCGAACCAAGACTTCGTGCCCAAACCCTAAGTCCAGGACTTCGGTGCCCAACCCTCGGCCAGGTCTTCGGTGCCCAGCCCTTTGCCAAGACTTAGTGCTCAATCCATGATCAGGACTTAGTGCCCAATTCTTTGAACTAGGACTTATTGCCTAGGTTCACTAGGACTTTCTTTCACTTTTGTTACTCCTCTCTTAACTCCCCTTCCCTTGTTCAATGTATCACTGACTTAAGTATATCGTCAAACATTAAAACACTTAGAGGAGGACATCACTGATGCAACTTGCACCAACAATCTCCTTCTTTTTGATGTTTGACAATATCTTAAGTTAGATTGGTTGAAAGGGCTAAATTTACTCTTGGGATCAAATGAAAAATGATCTAAGTTTTGAAAATCCATTTTTGATCCTCTGGGAAAAATAGAAAAAAATTTTCTAACTTTCACTCTCTCCCCTTTTTGAAAAATATTTTGATTTTTTGATCCTTTGGAAAGAGAGAAAAATTTATTTCTAACTTAAGGCGCATCTCTCCCCCTTTGTCATACATCAAAAAAACCAAAACTACTTGCACCAACAATGGAAACCTTTGGTTCTTTTTGAAAATACTTAGTGTAATTTTTGAAAGCATAGTATAAAACTAAGTACTTAAATTGCATCCAAAAAGAATTTCTATTTTGTCACTCAAAAAAACTTCTCACTTTTTAAAAAATATTGCTTTAGAACAACTTTCATTTAGAAAAAAATTTACTAATAAAAAGATTTTCACTAGTGCATTTTGAGAAATATTGTAAAAGCTTTGTATTTTGAAAGATATATTGCACTTTTTGAGAAAAAACAGTACTTTTGGAAAATGCATAACTTTGAAAGAACACTATGAGCTTTGAAAAGTACAAGTACTTTGAAAAATATTATGATCTTTTGAAAATGCAAGTACTTTTGAACAAAATTATGTAATTTTTGAAAAATATAAGTAACTTTGAAAGATATTATGCATTTTTGAAAAATATTTGCAATTTTGGAAAATATAAGTATTTTTGAGAAATTTGAAAAACATCAGTACTTTTTGAAAACATTAAGAATTTGAAAAACATAAGTACTTTTGAAAAATATTAGAATTTTTAAAACATAATATTTCACTGGTTTCTTTTCCAGTCTGACACAATCCTAGGAAACCTTATTGACTACAAGGACATTTTCCTAAGTATCCTGGAAAATTTTCCAAACTCAAGAAAGGCATTATTTCAAATTGATTAAAACCAGATAAATTTTTGAAAATAATAATATTTTTAAAGAAAAATTATTAAAATGATAGTATTTGAAAGGATACTCATGTTTTCAAAAGGATTTGAAAATATCGTGCATGAAAACATTTGAAATATTCAATAATTCTTTTAATTTGACCTTCCCCTAAACTTGACCCAGTCCTGGGAAGCTTGTTGACAATAAGTATTCTTCCTCTGAGTCTTTAGGATTTGATTCAGATCAAAAAGAATTATTTAACAATTTCAAAAATAATTGCCAACAAAAAATTAAAAAGACTTAGACTCCCCCTAAAGTTGACACATCCTAGGAGTCCTTGTTGATCATGAGGCAGATTTCCTCTGTGTCTTTTAGGGTTTATCAACGTCAAAGCAACAGGTAATTTTTGAAAATATAATTTTTTAAAGCATAAGCCTTTTTTGGAAACACAAGTAATAATGATTTAAAGCATAGTTTTCGAAAAGTATTTTCAAATGATAAAAACATTTAAAAAAAACTCCCCTGTACTCGACACCATTTGACTCTATCTAAATGCCTTAAGGAACTTTAGTGTTGTCCTAGGAGGCTTGTGTCTAATTGTGTGAGTCAAACAATTTTAAACAAATATAATTTTTGAACACATATAATATATAATCAATCAGAAGTATGAATTCCATAAAAACATTATTATGTTGAAACACTATTTGAAAATATATTTTTAGAAACATATTCTAACAATTTTAAAAACCTGTTTTGAAAAATATTTTTCAATTTATTAGTCTTTAACATCTCACCCATTCTAGATGTCTCAATACAGCAAGCATGGTTGCCTTATGGGTGTATTATGAGATGCTTAAATCATTTTCCTTAATTTATTATTAAATCTAAGATTTAATTGAAACTTGTGTTAGATTCAAATCTAACAATAGTAAAATGAATTTGATTTTCAGTAATTGACTTCCAGGTCTTGGCGAGGCACAAGGCCTTCTTTGGCCGTAGCCTTATTAGATCATCAACCCTTTCCTTGACAAAGCCTTTTATAGAAAATTCATCTTCAAGTTACTTCTTGAGAGATTTTGGTCTAACTAGCTTAGGTTTTGGATCGGTAGCTTCGGCTAGTTCCACCATAACGGTTTCCCTAACGTACTATCATCTCACCTCCTCCCAATACTAGGTTGTTAAGTTTCAATTATTCTTTTCCCTATAACCGTTCTAATTTATGCATAAAATTAAACGTGAATGACATGACATATATTAAAGAAAATAGCAGATGCATGTCCATGGCATTAATGCATGATTCAAACACGTCAAAAGACATTTTAATTAAGTTTCTAAAAATGTATCAAATTCCCGATTTGATACATGTCGTGTGAACCCGCGAATATGTCAACCCACTTTGACATATTTTAAGATTTTATTTTAGTTCGAGTTTAAGTTATTTAAGATTTAGTTGGATTCAAGTTAATTAAGAATTAATTGAAGTTGAATTAATTAGAAATTAATTGAGGTTGAATTAATTAGGAATTACTTAGAATTTGAATTAATTAAGATTTAATTGAATTAATTTGAATTTGATTTAATTAAGATTTAATTGAATTAACTTGAATTAATTAAGAATTAATTGAATTAATTTGAATTTGAATTAATTAAGATTTAATTGAATTAATTTTAATGAATTTGAATTTGAATTAATTAAGATTTAATTGAATTAATTTGAATTTGATTTAATTAAGATTTAATTGAATTAATTTGAATTAATTTGAATTTGAATTAATTAAGATTTAATTGAATTAACTTGAATTTGAATTAATTAAGATTTAATTGAATTAATTTGAATTAGAATTAATCAAGATTGAAATAAATATGGTAAAAATTGTTAAAATTTAATTAGATTTAAATTTCAACATTTTTGGGTTAGATAATAATTGTGGGTTTAGCTTCATCATCTTCATTATCTCGAAAATATTTGATTCCCTTACTATTTCCTTTTTATTTATCTTTACATGTTTTTCTAATAATTTTGATTTATTTGAATATTTGTGAACTTTATTAACTATGGCCTTGATCTCAGATAATTTCATATCCTCCTCATCCTGAAAATGACATCCTTCAATATCCTCAACATAGGCAACTAGTTAATATTTTAGGATTATCCAAGGGAATAATTAAGTTATAATCCAAAGAGACATTATCTCCACTATCCTCAGAAATATTTTCATTATCCTCAGAAATATTTTTAGAAAAATCAGCTTTATCCTCAGAAATATTTTCAATATTTTCAAGATTAATCTCAAGGATTTTAAAATTGAGTTCTGGATTATCCTTAAGATTAGCAACATTAAATTGTGGACCTTGGATAGCTAGAGAGGGGGGGGTGAATGTAGCCAGACACCGAAACTTTGCACTTATCAATTTTTCTGCACTTAACTGATTAGTAGCACAGCGGAAGCTAAAGAAAACAGAGTATGCAGAAATAAAACCTAGCTAAGCACAAATGTAAAACGCTAACAAGAGGATTTACAAGGTTTGGGGATAACTTGCCCCTACTCCTTGGCATGCCCTTAAGGTGGGCGATCCCTTGATCGTCGGCAGATCAAGCCCCGGTGAACACCGGATAAAATGCAACCTCCTTCTCGGTGGAGTAACCTCTCCACAGCGTTTCAAGATGATAAAGAATAAAGTACAGGAAACTCAAGAAGGATCTTACTCAGCACTTAGCACCACAAGAACACAAGCAAACTTCTCTGAGCTCCACCCAGCGCAGATCTCACGCAAGACTCTCCTCTTCGTGTATTCTCGCTGATGGACTCAAGCTTCTTGTTTCTCTTCTCCCAAGTGCCCAAGTAACGGAAGGTTGCTTCAAGGATCACAGTTGCTTGCTCAAGATGATGGAACAACAGATCACACAAGCACAAGCACAAACACCACGTAGAGAACTTCGTTACTCAGACTTGTTCGCCACCAAGCCTTAAGTCCCAGCCCTCTGATCACTAGGTCACCGCCATCTCACTGCAGCCTCCAGCTGCTCACCTGCAACACCCAGCCTACCACTGAGCTTACCTGGACTCCCTGAGCTTCCCTCATACTAGCTCCAGTCAGCAGCTCCAGTCAGTAGCCAGCGCCCGTTGCAACCTGAGATGGCAAATGGACAAACCTGCTACAAGGAAAGGCCTGCATTAACTCTCTTTGAGTGTTTGAATCCATCCCTATCACCTGCACACTCAATCAGAGGTTTAGCAAATGAAATCATACTTATATCAGTAATAGCAGAGAAGATCAAAGTGACATCAGTAGCGTATCAGTGAAAGCAGGCGCGATCAGAGCGTCTGACAGCGCTTTTGAATTAAAGTGATCGGTCACCGGACCGATCAGGAACATCCCAGACCGATCAGGCTCCAACCTGATCGGTCCCTAGTGAGAAATTTGGAATCGCAAACTCGTATGATCAGTCACCCTGACTGGTCACCAGATCGGTGACCAAACCGATCCGGAAATCAGCTTGCCATAAACCCACCCGGAATCCACTGGCTGATCGGTCACGGTTTCTCCCTGATCGGTCACCGTACCTATCAGGAGCCAATCAGTAGGTTTGCCAAAAACCTACTGGATGCTCCCTGATCGGTCACTGGACTGATCAGGAGCAGAGCAGCAGGGGAACTCAACCCACTTGTGGGCTTCCTGATCGGTCACCAGATCGATCAGGAGCTGTGCAGTGAGTGAAACGCATACTTCCTGATCGGTCACCAGACCGATCAGTCATCGCTGGATCGGTCACTAGACCGATCCACGAAGGAGTATCATGCCAACCTCCCTGATCGGTCACCAGACCGATCCAGGGGCTCCAACCTAGCCCTCCAAGCTAGGGTTTCTCCCAACCTAGCCCTCCAAGCTAGGACCTGACCCTCCAAGCCAGGATTTCATCCAACCTAGCCCTGCAAGCTAGGACCTGGCCCTCCAAGCTAGGACTTTTTCACCTAACCCTCCAAGTTGGGACTTTTCACCTAACCCTCCAAGTTAGGACTTTTCACCTAGCCCTCCAAGCTAGGACTTTTCACCCAACCCTCCAAATAAGGACTTTTCCACACCTAACCCTCCAAGCTAGGATTTTTCACACCTAACCCTCCAGGTTAGGACTTTTCCACACCTAGCCCTCCAAGCTAGGATTTTTCACACCTAACCCTCCAGGTTAGGACTTTTCCACACCTAGCCCTCCAAGTTAGGATTTTCCACACCTAACCCTCCAGGTTAGAACTTTTCCACACCTTGCCCTCCATGCTAGGATTTTTCATACCTAACCCTCCAGGTTAGGACTTTTCCACACTAGCACTCCAAGCTAGGATTTTTCACACCTAACCCTCCAGGTTAGGATTTCAATCACTCCGTGCCTAATCCCAGATCAGGACTTAATCATAATCATAATCAAAATCATCAACCTAAACTAAAATCGATATCAACACCAAAACAACAATCAGGGTCAGACTGCATCAACAATCTCCCCCTTTTTATTGTTTGACAATCCGATTTTAAGTTTAGGGATTCGAAGCCAATGCTCTCAAATTTCAGAATCATAGGGGAATCAGGATCCTCCCCCTACAACATTATCATCCCAAACTTAACCAACCACACTCTCCCCCTTTGTCGAACATCGAAAAGGGTCTAGAGGGGCTATTAAGTTTAAACATACTCCCCCTCAGCCCTAGGGGTATCCCAAAACAACAAAAGATTTGATTGAATTTTGAAACACATATGACAACATATGATAAAGATACGGCATGGCAAAACAATCATAAGTATCATATGGACATGGTAGTCATAAGCATGATCATAACAACGCATAATATCATATGAATGAAGCATAAGCAAAATCTAGTCATAGAAGTAAGGCATGAAACATAGCCTGAAAAGTCAAGTGCATCATACATCAAAACCAGACAACCAATTAGATGCATATCAATGCATCAAAGTGAAGGTAAATGCGGCACAAGGCCATAAAAGTCAAGTCATGAGGCATACAGCTTGAAAGTCATACAATCCAAACAGTTAGATAGGCAAATCACAAGCAGATGCAGAGTATATCAACCATCGGTGGGGGGGTCATTATGCATAGGGTCATCCATCGTGGCATCATCATGTGCAAAAGACCCAGGTGCAGCACTGCCGGAGGGTGCATCTCCCGGAAATGTGTGGCGGCGCCACTCATCATACCAAGTCTGCTGTTGCGTACCGACCCCGGAGACATCAGACTCCACCGCGGTCAGTCTGCGATCGAAGGAGCGAAAACCCGAGCGGACCTCCTCGCGATAGAGCTCTCTCAAGTGAAGATCATGCTGGATCGTCCGATCCAGCTCAGAAATCTGCCAGCGTAGGTCTGGCTCTGGCTCATCGTCATAGTCAGCAGCAGCAGCGGGAGCCTCCTGATGAGCAGCTGGGGCTGCTGGTATCTGAACATGCGGACCCCTAGGAAGCTCGCCTAAACCCCGCCCATCCTTCCATACAATACCAGATTTGGCAAACGCGCGTTCGCCCAATCGGCAATCCTGTCTGACCATGGGCACTGTCCTGCCCTTGGTCACATCAACACCTACTGACATAAGCCAGTCAGTGATGTCATGACTGAACGACATATAGACAGTGCGACGACTGGGCTCATGATAGGAAATGATGGACTGAAAGATGCTCTCAATAATGTCAAAGTCAAGACGGCAATGCATGCCATAGAGCATCAAGCAGTGGTAGAGTCGGATTTCGATCAAGGGTTTTGAAGTGATCGGTAGGATACAGTTGGTGATTATCTTGAAGAGTACGTAATCAGTAGGAGAAAGTCGAAGGGCCGCAAAAGTCAGAAAATCAGGCCCTAACTCATCAAGACCAGCCGGTCGAGGATGTCCGAAGATGTGCTGGTAAATGCTATCAGGGGTAACGTCCGCAAAGGGAGGCAGCAAAGGGTCAGGAAGCTCAGGGTAGATAGAATAAAAGTTTGATGATCGACGAGTGCCAAGATACTCTGCCAGGATGTCATAAGAAAAATCAAGGTTCCTCTTGGCTACACGGGTAGTAAACTCAAAGCCACCTTGAGGACCTTGTTGTAGGTTATTGTAGAACTCGGAAACAAGGTTATAGTTTATCGTCCGCTCCAGGGAGAGGAGAATGCTAAGGTTGTAGAAGGTGACTATCTCCATTATGGAGGGACAGTGCTCGGATAGAAAGGGAACATCAATTGATCGGCAGGAGAGCAACTTGAAGGTTCTGGACTGAAATGCCTGCTCACAGGCAGCATTGGGGAATCGAGAACTTGAAGAAGGCTGAGGCCTTCGGGAGGGCGCAGAAGAAGAAGGGGCTTTGCCCTTTGCGCTGCCCTCCACTGGTTCTTTTCCCTTAGATGCTCTTCTAACGAATTTGAAGAGAGGATCATGAAAACAGTTTAAATCAAATAAGCAAGATCGAATTGATCATATGAACATGGTTTAATCAAAGACCCAAGATTTGATCACGGGAAGAATAATCAAGTGAACATAAGGCATTGATCAAATGAGATGAGGTTTAATTAGTAAAATTGAAAGGTCATGGCAAGGAAGGGTCAAGGCAAAATCATGGGGTCACGGCACAACAATAAAACACCAAAACATGGTTAGCCCCAAATACATAAGCTATGAATTGATTTGTAAGAAAACCAACAACAATACTTACTTAGGTGCCATGATGTTGATTTGATCTGAGAAAATCCTGAAGGCTCGAAGAAGGACTCGCGCAGGGGAGAGGTCACGGCGCAAGAAATGTGCTCATGACCTTGAGTAAGAAAGAAACTTGCAAAAGACAAGGAGGGGCTCGAAGGAAACCTTGGCAGGATCACCCTCGCACAGGAGCTCGCACGCAAGAGGAGGAGAGGAAGACGATCGCACGCACAAAAGGTGAGAGTTTCGGCGCTAGGGCTTGGGAAGAAAGGGTTTAGGGAGAGTTAATAGGTTGGTGGATCGGTCCACCAACCGAAATTTAATGTGATCGAACGGATCACCGTTCGATCTGGAAGTGCCCAGACCGATCAGGCTCCAGCCTGATCGGACTGGCCTGGTCCTGATCGGTCGGGGTGACCGATCAGGCAGGCTCCTAATCGATCGGCTGATCGATCAGGAAGCGATCAGTAGGTTTGGAGGTTTTTCCGTGAGCCCCCTGATCGGTCTGTGGATCGATCACCACAGGGTGCCAGATCGGTCCGGGGACCGATCTAGGCCAACACAGAATGTTTGGTCAATTTTCGTGAAGGGTTCTGTGACCTCTCTGATCGGTTTGTGGACCGATCACCACAGGAGGGGTCCAGGTCGGTCCGGGGACCGATCAACCATACGCCTGATCGGTCCGGTGACCGATCAGGCTTCCTGGTAATTCCTGATAAGATCTGAAACTTTCAGTTTCAGATTTCCAAACGACTTCTGAAAGGATCTGATGAAGTTTATCGATCTTGGAAGTGATCCCTTGACTAAAATTGATCCCTAAACCAGGATCAATGGTCCTTATGGGTTTACAAACACTTTGCTCCACTCAAGTGGAGTCAAACTCAATCAACAAACATCCACTCAATGTCAAACAAGTTTGTATCATATTCAAGTCTGCAATCAAGTTTCCTTGATTGGAATGTCCAAGTATGATCATGGAGCCAAGTACACATGTGTTATACATTGATTTTCCCCATACTTGGTCACCGAAGTGATTTTTATCTCGTCAACTTAATTTCTCAAGGGATGCAATGACATTTCGAGAAATTTAGTTGATCCTAACATCTCACCCCATATCTAGCAAACAAAAACGTTTTGGTAAACCTTATAGTTTGTGTGAGATGTCCCCAAGTTACCCAATTGTTACTCAACAATTTTGAAATAATCATGAAGGGTTTTGAATGCATTTTGATGTCTATGAAGCGCGACACATTCCCAACTCCCTTTTTAAGAAGCTAAACTCATTTTCGGGAAGTGGTTTAGTGAAAATGTCTGCTAAATTTGATTTGGACTCTACATATGAGAGTACAACATCTCCTCTAGCAACATGATCTCTAATGAAGTGGTGACGCACTTCAATATGCTTAGTTCTAGAGTGATGGACCGGATTCTTGGTTAGGTTAATTGTGCTAATGTTGTCACACAACACTTGCACACCCTTGTAGCTTAATCCATAGTCCTCTAAAGTATGAATCATCCACAACAATTGTGATATGCTCTCTCCCATAGCAATATATGCTGCCTCGGTCGTGGAGAGAGCAACACAATGTTGCTTCCGACTTGACCAACTAACTAGAGATGATCCTAAAAATTGGCAGCCCCCACTAGTCCTTTTCCGATCCAATTTACATCCAGCGTAGTCGGAATCGGTGTAGCCAATTAGGTCAAAAGATTCGGTACGGGGGTACCATAGACCAACTCCTATTGTGCCCTTAAGGTATCTCAAAATTTGTTTAACAGCAATTAAGTGAGATTCCTTAGCACAAACTTGATATCTAGCACACATACCCACAGCGAAAAGTATATCAGTCGACTAGCTGTGAGGTATAGCAGACTACCTATCATGCTTCGATATTGAGTCAAATCAACAGGTTTACCACTCTCATCATTGTCTAACCTTGTGTTTGTAGTCATGGGAGTGGTTACCTCTTTTGAATCACTCATGTTGAATTTTCGAAACATCTCTTGAGTATACTTTGATTGGTGCACATGGATCCCATCTCGGGCTTGTTTGATTTCAAGTCCAAGGAAGAAAGTCAACTCTCCCACTAGACTCATTTCAAATTCACTTTCCATGTGTCCAATGAACTCATTTAAATAGCCCTTGTTGTTTGAGCCACAAATTATGTCATCGACATATACTTGGGCTACAAATATATTGTCACCATCTCTTCGTAGAAATAGTGTAGGGTCTATTTGGCCTCGTACAAAGCCTTTTACAATTAAAAATGTCGACAACCGCTCATACCAAGCTCAGGGTGCTTGTTTAAGGCCATACAGTGCTTTTTTGAGCTTGAACAAGTGGTTTGGGTATTCGGTACTCTCAAACCCCGGAGGTTGTTCGACATAGACTTCTTCCCTTATTAAACCATTTAGAAAGACCGATTTGACATCCATTTGATATAGCTTGAAACCTCGATGTGCTGCAAATGCAAGCATCAATCGGATGGACTCTAATCGTGCTACGGGAGCATAGGTCTCATCATAATCAAGGCCTTCAACTTGACTATAGCCCTTGGCTACTAAGCGTGCCTTGTTTCTTATGATTTCTCCCTTATGGTTTAGTTATTTTTGAAGACCCATTTGGTTCCAATAATGGTGGTCTTCTTAGGTCTAGGGACTAAGTCCCACACTTGACTTCTTTCAAATTGACCTAGTTCATCTTGGCATCGCAATGATCCAATCGGGATCATTTAATGCTTCATCTATTTTCCTAGGTTCAATTTCGGAAACTAAGCAACTTCATTAGCCTCATTCCTAAAGAATGATCTAGTTGTAACCCCAT
>JAGFNQ010008289.1:0-70779 GCA_024364735.1 Boesenbergia rotunda | reverse complement strand
CTAGTTTGAGCCGAAATTTATTTTCTTTTTGCTGAAGCAGATGATGATTCTTCTTTTGAAGAAGATGCATTTCGAGATCGAAAGACATATGCACTTTCACCAACCCCAGATGCTCGTGTTACATCACTCCAACGCAAATCTTCACCTTCAAAGACAAAATCATTTTCATTGTCTTTATCACTGTCATCTAATTTTCCCAACAACCATTCATTACTATCATCTATCTCTGATAAAGAAATAGGATCAATCTTATCTCGCATGTCATATCTATGCCTCAAAGCTCTATTGTACTTGATATATACCAAATCATTCAATCGTTGTTGAGATAACCTATTTCTCTTCTTGGAATGTATCTACAAAAAAAAATTAAGAAATCAAAGGTTAAGTCCATAATATAATTTTTAATATGTATTAAAAAAACTCTAACTTATATATTCAAAAACACTCCAATTACGTTCACAGCCAGAAGCAGAGCACGTGAGGTTTAAAATCTTCATTGCAAATGTTTTTAATTCAGGCGTTGATGCACCATAAGAAAGCCACCAATCAGCTTGAAACACAAAAACATATAAATTATAAGATTAACTTTATTAAATGATGCCATCCAATATTGAAATATCACAACAAATTATTTGCAAATTTACTTGGTGATTTTAAAGTTCTTTGTCTGATAGTCATTGGCAAACCAAAAAGTCATTCTGCTTTCTTGTACTTTTCCAATTGATTCATGATCTGATCTTGTAAATCCTCACCTCTCACCAATCTAGATATGCACTTATACAAACCCTCTATCACTTCTGTATCATTTTCTATGTCAGGGTTTGAGTAAAAACACTCTGGATTCAAGAAATATCCAACTGCGTGCAAAAGTCGATGGAGTTGAATGTTCCATCTTTTGTCATGAATTCAAAAACACTTCGATATTTTTCTTCATTATTGTTAAATAACGCAGTAATAGCTTCTTTAGCTCTGTCCATTGTCTCATAAATATAATCCATAGGAGATCTTTTTTCACCATCTACCAGTCACAATACTTTCACCAATGGGCCACCAACTTTTAATGCAAAAATCATATTTTTCCAAAAAGAAGGCATCAATATCACTTCTGCTACATGTTTTCCTGCAGCCTCCGTCGAAAATCGACTATTTGCCCACTTTTCAGATGTAAACATCTTTCTCATATTTACTTGTACATGAAATCGCTTTAAAGTCAAAAAAACGGTTGCAAAACGTGTCTTTGCGGTTCTTACAATGTCTCTTTGTCCAGTAAACTCTCTCATCATGCTCAATACTTGTGGTCTGTTATAAATATAATCATTCACCATCAACGCCCGTTTATGCAATTTTCTAAAATGAGGAATTTTGAATATATCTTCGAGCAACAAATCTAAACAATGAGCTGCACAAGGAGTCCAGTATAAGTGTGGAAATCGATTTTCCAAAAGACGACCTGAAAAAAATTAAATTAGTCAAAAAAATAAAAATATGATTCAAATATCCAATTATTAATTGAAACTTGAAAGTAATATATATTTAAAATATTATATGCACTGACATTGCAACTTGCATTATCTGTTACGATCTGAAACACATTTTTTTCTCCAATATGATACACAAATTTAGAAAGTAACTCAAACATCTTATCAGCTATGTGAGAATAGCCTGAAGCATCAACTGATTCAACAAAAACACTTTCTTTGGGACCGTTTATCAAAAAATTTATAAGAGTCCTACCCTTTTTATCTATCCATCCATCTGCCATGATTGTGCACCCAAACTTAGCATGATCTTCTTCGTGGGATTTGAGGAGCAGTTCGTATTTGCCAACTCTTTCTTTAAATACTTAACTCTCACTTCATGATATGATGGAGGTTTCATCCCAGATTCAAATTGTCCAATAGCTTCAATACAAGGCTCAAAAGAATCATATTTAACAGCATTGAAAGGAATTCCAGCATCATACATCCATCTTGCAAATTTCGCAACCGCAATATCTCTCAACTTCTTTTTATTTTCAATAAATTGTCCTTTGTTTTTTGCACGTCTTTGTTTGACAATTTCATCAACATCTTTCATAAAATAATATTAATAGGTTCGCACTTTTTACCTTGGGTCGTAGGATGGATGCTTGAATCAGATATTGGTCGTTTTCCATTCACTTTAGTTTGATGATCATCTTCATGTTCTTCCAAATCTTCCAAATCATCAATATCATCAAAATGAGGAATATCATCCATTTGATTTTTCAAATTACTCCTTTTTTTTTGCATGAACTCTCTAATTTCTTCTTTAACATGCTCGGGACATTTCGGACAAGCATTCACATTTCTATTGCCTCCAACTAAATGCAGCTTGTGTCGATAAATTCCGCCATTTGTTATTTTACCACAAAAAATACAAGTGACAATATTTGGATTTTTAGGATCTGAACATATTGTATAACTCCAAGCAATATCTTTTCGAGTAGATGGAATTACTGTATTTGACATGGTTTAGAATCAAGTCAAATCAACTCAATCAACACCGCTGAAAATTGAAATCAATAACAATAATAATCAATGAATAAAAAACATATATATAAAACTGGAAAAAAATTTATTATCAAAATATAAATCTGATTTATAAGAATTAATTAAATTTATTTTATTTTTTTATTTTAAAATTTAAATATATATTTAAACATGAATTTTTAATTTAAATGAATTAATAAAATTTATTAGAATTTTTATTTTAAATATATTTATTATATATTTAAATTTTATTTATTGATTTAGTGGTTTATATGAATCAATATAATTTTCTAAATTTTCATTTAAATTATAATTTTAATATATTTAAATATAAATATCTAATTAATATTTTTCTAATTTTGTTTAAATATAATTTTTATGTATTTAAATTTTAAATCTGATTTAAATTTTTTAATCTGATTTAAAATTTTTTAATCTGATTTTAAATTTGATTTAAATTTTATCTGATTTCTGATTTTATAAGAATTAATAAAAAAATAGAATTTTTTAATTTTAAATATATTTAAATTTGATTTATATTAATTAATGAAGTTATCAGATTTTTATATTTAAAATATATATTTTATAAATTTTAAATCTGATTTATATTACATAATAAAATTTAATAGAATTTTTTATTTTAAAAATATTTTTTATATATTTAAATTTATTTTATATGAATTAATAAAATTTATAAGATTTTTTTGAGGAGTTGTTTGATTTTTTTGAGGAATTATTTTTTAAAAAAATTAATAAAAAACAAAAATAACACCGGCGGCACCGGAAGCATCGCGGGACGCTTCCGGCAGCGCTGGAGGCGTGCGATGTTGCTTCCGGCGTCGCTGGAGGCGTCCCGCGACGCTTCCGACGCCACTGAACACCGTAAACAATGTCCAACAGCGCCGGATGGGTCGCCGAACATCTCCGACCCTGCCAGCGATGGAGTTTGGACTGAGAAAGGAATGCCTGGACGGCTGGACGCAGCGACAGACGTCGACGATGGTGAGAGGAAGATGAAGAGGCGCAATTGCAAAGAGAATTAGGGCTTTAAACAAAACAAAAGGCAAATTTGAAAAAAAAAAAAAATTTGCCAAAGATCGCGTCGCGCGAAGCGCCGTCAATCCCGCTCGCTACCGCGTTCGCAGAAGCGATGAAGCCTCACTTCGCTGCGCATTGCGCTTAAGCGCGCGCTTTTGACAACATTGGTCTCACATAGGAGAGTCCTAAGTTTTTAAGATCCATGCAAGTAAGGGTGAGCAAAAATTTGGAAAAAACCGAATTAACCAAACCGAACTGACCGAATTTTGAAATTCGGTTCAATTTTCGATTTTTTTCTTAAAATTCGATTCGATTTTTGGTTAATTCGGTTCGGTTTTCAGTTTTGAATTTTGTAATTCGGTTAAACCGAATAAGAATATTAATTTAATTATTTTTTATTTTAAAATATAATTAAATTAAATAAAATCTTGTTTTTTTATTAAAATCAAATAAAATTTTAAAATTTCGGTTAAATCGGATAATTCGATTAAAACCCGAATTAACTGATATTTTATCGGTTCGGTTTTCTCAGTTTTTATCAAGAAATTCGGTCGGTTTGGTTATTTTGGAAAATATCGGTTTATTCGATTTTTGGTTCGGTTCGGTTCTGTTTTAACCAAATACTCACCCCTACATGCAAGGCATTCTCCTCCAAAGTGAATATCTCACTTCAACAATCTTGTAGTCATTCTCCCCTTTTTTCCTCACATATAATAAATCCAAAATCTAGATGTCATAACTAAGAAGACGAATCATCCTCAAATGAAAAGGAAAAAAGGCCAATGTTCAATCTATAAACAGTCAAATTACTGAAACAGGCTATCAAGGAAACTTCGCCAAAATAAGCCATACCACATCACAAAAAACGAAATCCAGTTCCTTCACAAACTTCTCTCTGCGACGTTCCCACTCAGCAGCTGTCTGGGTAAGCCCAATAGATCAGAATTAGAGGAAAACAAGATTCTTTTAGGAATAAAGATATGAATTAACAATATAAAAATTGAAAATAAGACTGCATGGACTCTAAGAAAAGATGTCATTAAAAACTTGAACAATGTCATAAAGACTAGAAGGTAAATGTGTGCCAAGTCAATCTGCAAGTATGATCCAAGTCATGACTGACCCACCTATTTTCCATTATCTAATAAGTCATCTGGTTAAAAACTTGAGCAAATGCCATTAAGGGTAGAAGATAAGTGTGCATTTTGTCAATCTACAAGTGAAATCCATGTCATGCTGTAAAGAATCTAGGAAAACTTTTACTCACCAAACGCTTAAGAAAGGACACCAAAACATAAGAAGCCAGAAAGAGAATATGCAGTCATTTCTTTGTATTATTTTCTTAAAAGAAAATTTTCATGATATCCCTGCCTATTTTACGCTCTATGACAGGATATATATATAAAATAAATAATTTCACTTCTAAAATGATAATTCAAGTCAACAAAATTTACTCAAACCAACTAGAGCAATGCCAAATATGGATGGAAAGAATATCAACTGTGTCCTTATATGAACCAAGCAATGATATCACTTCTGTTGTTTGCTTAGGAAAGATGAAACGAACTGCTATTTCATATATGGCTACTGCTTAGATAGTAGTGTTCTAAATGGCAGCTGAGGTAGCCGCCTAGGCGGGAGGTGAGCATCAACCGCACCACCTTTGCTTTAGGCGGTCAAAGATGAGGCAAGGCTGGGGAGGCGGGCGAGGCAGTGGGTGAGATGAAGGAAGTGAGGCATTCAAAGTCAACAAAATTAAAAATAGAAGGTGAGGTGATCAAAGTCAACAAAATTTAAAAAACCTAAAACCTAGATAATTAATACACTCTCCCTTCCAAAACATAAATAACTTCATCTACCCACCAAGTCACCCACAACCCGCCTCCTTCCGTAGTAACTGTCGCCGCCTCACTAGGTTAGATTTTATATATTTCTAGTAAATTCTTGTTCTAGTTTTTGATCTTTTATTTAATTATTGAAGATTAATGGCAGAAAATGAGAAATAACCGAAGGTGGAATTAAAGCGAAAGTCTAGTAATATTGTTTGGGATTATTGGGTGTCGTATTGCAAAGAAAAAAAGATTAGATCACATACAAATTGTGTAAGAGACTTACTAACGGAGAAGTTTATCAACATCATATTGCGAGTATTATAGGATAAGTTGAAACACATCCTAAAGCATATGATGAAAACAAAAAAAAAAGAGTAAGAGTTTATCTTGAAAATAGCAAGAATAAGAAGCGAGAAAGAGTGGATGAAATGAAAGAAGAGACGACGGAAGTAAATATAGGTGTTGATGTAGAGGATAATGATTGTCAAGTTGAGGAAAATTCTTCTAAAAAGAAGTCAAAGCATCTCAGGCCTATTGATAAGTAGACATCTGCAATTGATCTAACAAAGACAAGACAACAAAACATAAATCATGCATTAAAATTAAAATTTACAAATGATGTGCATGAGTACCTTGCAAGATGAATTTATAAGGCGGGGATTCTTTTTCATGCAATTGGCAATCAAAGCTTTAGACAATTTATAGAGGCGAGCCAATTCGGCCCGGACTTCAAACCTCCAAGTTAATATCTTCTAAGAGAGTCACTTTTGAAGCAAGAAGTTGAGAGGACCAAATTATCTCTAAAAAAGCATGAAGGAAACTGGATGAATAATGGAGATGTTCAATTATGACCGATGCATGGATGGATCACAAGAGAAGCATTACGAATTTATGTGTTAATTACAAACTAGGCACTTCGTTCCTTGGTTCTATTGAAGAATCCATGTAGGCACACACAAGACTTGCATTTTCGAGTTTGTGGAAAAATACATTAATGAAATTGGCCCTCAACATGTTGTTCAAGTAGTGACGGACAATGAAACAAACAATATGGTGACAGCGAAGTTGTTGAAGGTTATACATCCTCAAATTTTTTAGACCTCTTTTGTGACTCATACAATCAACCTCATGCTTGAAGCAATTGGAAAGCTACCCAAGTTTAGCAGAATGCTTGAGAAAAGCAAAGGCCCTAACAATATTCATCTGTGCACATCATAGAATATTGGCTATTATGAGGAAATATACCAAGAAGAGGGATATTGTGAAACCCGTGAATAGATTTGTTATTTCATTTTTGACTTTGGAAAGTGTAAAGGCAAGAAAGATCAGACTTATGTTTACATCTGAGGAGTGGGGCAAAACAAAATTAAGGAATAGAGTGAAGAGGAAAGCGGCGGAGGCGACGATAACAAGTATCTCTTTTTGGAATGGTGTTTCTTTGGTTTTGAATGTTTCCACCCCTTTAGTGAAAGTTTTATGCCTTGTTGACGGTGACAAAAAACCCTTAATGGCCTTTTTATTGGGTGCACTTAAACAGGCCAAGGAAGATATTAAAAAGACTTTCAAAAAAGAAGAAAATATCACCCCTATTTTAAAGATTCTTGATGAGAAGTCTACGGATAGACTTGATAGTCCTTTGTGTTATGTCACTTGTTAAATACGGTTTTTTACTTCAAAGATCCAAGCATACAAAATGGCACTAATATTATGACTGAGTTATTGAATTGTGTTGAGAAAAAAATTTCCACCGACAAGGACATGCAATCCACCATTTCTAATGATGAATTTTTTAAGTACAAAATCCGAAAACTTTGGAAGAAAAATGATGATCGAGGCATCTGAGAGGGTGGATGTGTACCATGACTTTGATCAAAGTACATCTCTTTCCTTTATTTCTATTCACAAACATACATGTCTCTTTTACCTTTTTCTTTTGTTTATTGTTTTTTTTCCTCTTTACTTTTTTATGTTGGATAGTGGCCTAATTATGGTGGTGACACTCCAAATTTACAAAAAAAAATGGCAATGAGATTTCTCCCTTTGACAAGTAGTTCCTCGAGGTGTGAAAAAATTGGAGCCAATTTGAAAGGGTAAGTAGTAATTCATAAATAATTATGTTATCTATCCTTTCTTTTTATTATTTTTTAATAATTTTCTAATTGTTTAGATACAAACTAAGAAGAAGAATAGGCTCGAGACGTCAAGATTGAATGATCTTGTATATGTCAAATTCAATGTCCATTATATGAAGAAGAAGAGTAAAAGAGAAATATACGGAAAGTTGCTTCTATCCTTTCAAGCTAGTGAAGCTTGAGGTTCGCTCAAACTCAACAATATAATCCTTCTTCTCTATCTATCTAATTTCTCAGCCACCACTCAATATAATCATAATAATCTACATGAAAATAGGAAACTCATACAAAAGAAAATTCAAGTAGCTTCATGCTCTCTTCAATCAGTTAAATCAATTATTGTAATGGGCTGAGCAGAAAATTGTACATTTGTACCAATTAGGATATAAGTAGATGCCTAGCACTAGCAGGCATACTAAAATAATTTGTGTCAACAAAGTAAATTCAATGGCATTGACAAAACTATCAGTCATCAAAGTGAAAGAAAACTTCTGAAACACTTCTTATTGCTAAAGTACCGATATGGTATTAATCATTAAGACTGCATATAACAAAACATGCATTACAAGTTGTCATTAAACCAAATATTAATTATACACATTCAAATGAAAAATATAGGATTACCCTGAGAGCTTCAGATCTAATTTTCATTATCAAGACATTCTTGGCAAAATTCATGTCAAACAACTGAAATATATACCTCTGCTGATTTTATTATTGATCTATTCATATCCCATGGTTGGCATAAATCATCATTACGTTATGATTTTTTGAACTGTTTGAAAAAAAGATTAAATAGAAAAAAATTCCGATAGCTTCACGCTCTTTATATCAATCATTATTTTGAGCTAACCAGGATAATTGTACATTTGTAGTAATTAGGACAGAAGTAGATGCCTAGAAAAAATACTATAATGTCTATTATGTTTCGTCAAAGTAAATTCAAAGGCCTTGCCTAAATGCTCAGTCCTCAGTCACCTAAGTGAAATAAAAGGAATTTTCAAATGAGAAATGGCTTTCCTAGGGTGATGCGACCTTATTCTGTTATTGCTGAAGATTGTTGTGCGGGTGCTTGGATGATATCCACCTCGAGAGTGTTCAAATATTTTCTCACTCTGTTTAGTGTAGCAGAAATAATTTAGATCCAGATTAGTCGGACTAATCTACAAAAATCAAATTAAATTTGCAGTATCATCTGCCTGGAGGAAACGGGCTTCGATCCTAACTCGATCTAGGGTTGCAGATGAGTTCGTCGTCGCTGGAGCAATGGGAGCCAGCAATTGGGTGCTTCTACAGTAAGGAAGCAGGCGGCTGACCAGCTAAAGTTGCATCCACCGAATGTTCAGCGGTGCTGGAGAATGGAGGATGGAGAATGCTGCGAGATCGGGTGGCAGGAGGGATGGGGAGCTCGCGCGCACTGTGGCTGTGACGGAGAGGCTGTAGACTCGGAGCTTCGACAGGAGGACCGGGACTCGAGAAGACGGTGTGGTGTCGGATTCTTGCGGTGTCTGCAAGTCGCTGAGAAATGCAGAGACGATGACAGCACAGGAAGAGCGTCTTGCTCTGCGGTTCGTTTCTGTGCAAGCAGGGATGAGGCAGCGCGCGAGGCGGTACACTAAGGCCATGGACGCAATCGAGACACCAGGTTTGGCGACGAAAGGATCGACTCGGCTTCAGAAGGAATTGAGCGAAAGGGGAAAAACAAATCGATTTTCATGATGAATACTCATTTTGGTCGCGACCAACTTCAATCCGACAACATCGTATAATAGAGAATAAAAATATGTAATAGTCAACAAAAAATCATTAAAGTTGTTTAGTTAAAGCTTCCACGAGTGTGGACAGAAGAATACTTTGTGGAAGAAGACAAAAATGGCCTCCTCCATTCCGGAGACCACATTTTGGAAGAACGGCCATCAAGTAAGGGATAGAATGAAGAACCTTGGTGAAGATGCCAACGCCGCATTCAATGGCGACCTTAGTTAAGAACAGGTCGTCGCCGAGGAGCCGCTCCTTGAATCCCCCAAACTGGAGCAGCCACCGGAAGACTGGCGACTTCTCGAGCTCAAAGAACCGCTGGACGATCAACCTGGGGACTCTTCCGTTCTCGATCGCGGCGGACAAGTCTTTGGGGAGGCTCTCCAGAGTCCGATCGGCCTCCGCCAGCACGAGCAACGCCTCGGCCCGGTTCTTCTCACCCGAGTCGCCATTCTCTCCTCCATCGCCTCCTCCGCCGCCAGATCCGTCATCGCTTCCACCGAATCCCCCTCCGCCGGGGCCGGACCGGATGACGATGGGGCTGCGGGAAGGGGAGGGCAGGGAGAGCCGGAGGCGACGGACGGGGAGCGAGGGGGAGAGGAACAGTACGGAGAGAGGAGGGAAAAGGGATGGGCAGGAGGTGGAAGTGGAGGAAGAGAATATGGCTATTGGGGTCGTGGGCGTGGCGCCGGTGAAGGGAGCAGCGGACGCCATCGTGGCGGTCCGTGGTGGTTCTGGTCTTTGGGAGTTTGGGTTGGTAATTGACCTTCGGTTTGCCTCCTTTTTTTAGATGAGAGAAAAATTATAATAAATGTCTATATCGGCAGCAAAAAATGATTCGCTCGTTTCTAGTGTCTCCGTCAATCTGTTTCAGATCAATACGGAGAAGGTAAATCACGGGGACTACTAGTTCGGATGTTTTAGCTACGTGTGGGGAGGGTGGGTATACTAGCCCGAAGGGTGGGCTTTGTCAGGATTTAACCCCAGACCTCTTGGTGGCAACACCCACGCACTAACCACCAGTCCATCCCGTGGGAACATAAATGTCCAAATCGGGTCTCAATTAGGGGTAGCGAGTACCTCATCTTGGTTTTAGCACGGATCCGTTATCATGTTTGCTCCAATGAGTTTAGCACGGATTAAGACGGTTTGCGTATTTGGCATGGCTCACATGCGGGTGACAAGCTAGCATAACATGAGTGTTTGGCATGCCCCCATCCAAGCTAAAGAGGTACTTTTAGATTTCGCAGGACGGACTAATGATTAATATATAAATGTTATCATCATAAGATCTAAAAGTCAAAATCTGACAAATTCAGTGTGTCCGCCTTTCCCACGCATTAGCCATAACATCTGAGCTAGTAGTCTCCATAATTTACCTCTTCTATGTTAGCCCTGAGATGAATCGACAAAGGCACTAGGTGAGCAAATAATCTTTTGTCATCATAAAAAAAAAAGTATTTCTAGGATAAAAAATTCAATTAGAGAATGGTTGACTAAAGTTATTAAAAATAATTTATAAACTAGTATGATAAGAGTGTATAAATTGTTAAGTTTTATTTTAAAAAATAAATTATTAAAACGTTTAGATGAATTTATTTTAAATATATTTTTAAAATAAATTATTAAAGTATTTGGATGAATTTATTTTAAATATATTAAAGATATTGATGTATTTGATATTATAAATTTTTTTATTAAAGAATTTATAATATATATATATCACGAAATTAATTTATAATTTTATAATAAATATTAAATTTATATAAAATTATTTGATATTTTAATTTTTTTAAAAAAAATAAAATTTAATAATATCATTAATATTTCAACTAAATTATAGTTAAAAATGGATAAATACTATATTTGATACTTTTATTTTTTAAAATCCTAAGAAAAAGATAGAAAAAAAAAAGTTAGAACATAACCTTATTTCGATAGAAAGCAAAGTGATAAAACAACCAATAATTGAATATATTTTGGAATCAATGAAAACAACAAAGGAAAATTACTCACTTAAAAATTTTAAGCTACTAAAATATGACAGAATAACAAATACATGACTAAAAAATATAAAAAATCTATCATTAAAATTATCGTCCACTTCTTATAATTTTCATAGCAATTGAATTATGCACTGTCATTCAATTTATATTATCAGGATTATTGTCATTCTCCACTGTAGAATTTGCTTAAATATATTACATTAAGTAGATGGTTGATAACTTTCATACTCAGCTATTCGAAATGTCTTATCTGTAATATTTTTCTTTTTTATATCAACATTTTATCAAAAGGCGCAAGTAAGAATTTATATTTACTAAACAAAATCTTATGATTTGTTCTTTAACAAAGAGCATATGTAAAATTAGATGATTTCTCTTACACCCCTCTCACCTTTGTAGTTCACTTTCGAGACTTTTAAACCATCTTTTATAATTTGATTTTAAAATAATAAATTATAGTTCGAATACAAATATTTTCATTTTCTCTCACCCTATATATCTTTTCCTGCCTTGTACAACACTCATCCCGAATCATTTACTATATTTTGTACGATTGTGAAAAAATTAATAAATAATTAAAAATTATCTTATAAATAAATAATAAATAATAATTAAATATTTTAAGAATGCATTTTTAAAATGAAATCAATATGAGGCCACGTTGAGCTTAAAATCTGAGAATATCAAACCATCTGATATTTAAAGTCGAAATTATATTTTTTTCATAATAATTATAAATAATTGAAATAAGGATATAATAGAAAAATATTAAAACCCCTCCCGGGATCACCGCAGGAAATCGAGTCTCGAGATCACCGCAGGAAATCGAGTCTCGAGATCACCTTAGGGAAATGGAGTGCCCGCGATCGTCTGGGCCAGAAGGCCCCGAGATCACCTCAGGGAAGCGGAGCCCAAGCTGCCTTCGACCTTAAGTAACGACCCCCTTTCATCGCGGATCTACTGATAAGCATCCCTACTATCGCGGAGATATCATGATCCTTAAATGTCGTAACAGGTCGAAATACGTAATGACGGCGTGGACCGTTTCAAAGGCAATCTAGTAACCGTCAAAGGGGGGCGTGGTATATATCATGGGGACGCGCCAAGGTAGCCACCACAAATATAAAAGGTAGTCCAACCCCTCCGGTAAAAGGGGCATGCATTCTTTGCTACTCAAATTTCTTTTTGCTTCATACTTCTCTCTCCATTGAGGCACTGACTTGAGCGTCGGAGTGGGCTCTCCATCGAGGCACTGACGAGATCGCCGATTTTTGTGTTTATTATCGGGGTCCAATTAATTATTAACAATGATTATCAAATAATCAAAACCATAATAATTAATTACACATGAAATGATAAGAATAACAAGGAGTCAAGGAAGAAATTTATACCTTCCTTTACCTCGCAGTCTTCTACCTTATGTAGCTTCCCTCTCGGACGTCGTGTGGGCGACGAGGTACCGAGAACTGGAATCACCAAAGCCTCCAAAAGATCTCTTCTTCTCGCCTAACAAAACCCTAGCCCTAGGGTTTGCTACCGCCGGCCACCTTCCCTCTAATTCTTGCGCCGCCGGCCACAAGTGGCTTCCCAAACCCGCAGGCCACAAGAAGAGCTTGTTGGATCGAGAATACCGATAGAGGGGGGTGAATATCGTAAAATGTTTTTCGGTTCTAGAAAGAGAATATGCAGCGGATAAATTTAAAAACAATACAACACACGAACACCAAGATTTTACTTGGTTCGGAGTCACGGTTGGCTCCCACTCCAAGGCCCACGGTCGTTGACCGTTTACTGCAGGCAATTCTATATGCGCAAAATAGTTTACAGAAAGATGTTACAAGAGTAGTACAGTAAACACAAAAAAATAGCTCTTCGTTACCGACGTCCGGTGCGGATTGTATTTTGGAGCAGGGGGACGTCGTCGGCGCTTGTATCTCGAGTTGGGAGATTTCCGGAGCAGAGCGCTGAAGCAAAAGAGCGAAATTGCATTGGAAGAAGTGTTGTTCGAAGCCTTGGGGTCGAGGGGCTTTTTATAGCCTCCCGGGGCGCCCTGAATATTGGGGGCGCCCCCCCCCCCCCACGTGTCACCCGATCCGAGCAACTCTCGGTCAGCCCTTATCCCACTCGAATATGGCTGAGGGTTGACTGTGGGGGCGCCCTGGTTGACCCTTTCAGCGGGCTTCTTGGCTGGATGAAGTTTATCCGCTTCGTTGGCTTGAGCTCGGGGCGCCCTGGGCACTGGGAGCGCCCGGGAGCACGGGGGCGCCCCGCCCAGTAAGCTTCCGAAGCGTATCTTTGCTTCACTTGTTTTGTATTGACCTTGGGGGCGCCCGGGACACTGGGGGCGCCCTGCTCAGCTACTTGCCTCTCTCCTTTGGGCATTCTGAGCTGCAGACACACGTTCCTTCGATCCTGCATCCAGGGTTAGTCCAAAATAATATAAAGCAATAAAATATCAGGTTTATACAGCCTTAGCTGTCTTGGTTCTGACTTTGGGTCTCCAAAATGGAGCCCTAGGTTGAACCGACGCCTACTGTTCCCTCGACGGGGAACGCGTCCTCACCTACTCCTCTCAGGAGAGTTTACCTGATGCCAACCGGCTCCTCCGGTTGGACTTTTACCTAGCGTTCCTTCGCCAGGTCTTGGATACCAGGCTATCCTTCGCCCGGTGCCTAGCAGTCCTTCGCTAGGTCTTCAGTTCCAAGTAGTCCTTCGCCTGGTGCCCAGCAGTCCTTCGCCTGGTCTTTAGCTCCAGGCAGTCCTTCGCCTGGTGCCCAGTAGTCCTTCGCCAGGTCTTTGACTCCTAGCAGCCCTTCGCTAGGTGCCCAGCAGCCCTTCGCTGGGTCTTAGGATTCCGATGTCTAGCAGTCCTTCGCTAGACGCCTAGCAGTCCTTCGCTAGATGCCTAGCAGTCCTTCGCTAGACGCCTAGCAGTCCTTCGCTAGGACTTTAATCTGCATACTCAAGTAGTATGTTAGAAAAACAAAACATCTTAACTTTTGAACCCTTTTGCCATTATCAAAACACGGGTTCGATTTAGGTGCTGTCTACACCAACAATCTCCCCCCTTATGATTTATGACAACTTGGTTCAAAAAGTTAAGTTAATCCTGAATAGATGTTGTAAAATTTTAGTTTCCTCCCCTGGAAGGAATCTCCCCCTTAGTTTTTCAAAAGTTCGTGGGGTTTTTGAAAAAGTTTCTAAGTCAAAAAAACAATGGCGTTAAACACTTAGAACAGTTTTTTAAAAGAAGCTTTTAGAAACATATTTTCACAAAATTGGTTGTGCTCTTTTGAAGATTTACACTAAAAACATTTCAAGTCAGTAAAAAGACATCTTCTGAATTTTTAAGTTTAAGATAAGTACTTAGCAAAATTTGCAACGGCTTAAGTTTTCAAGTACTTAGAAAAACTTTGAAAAACAGCTTGAGTTTAAGTACTTTAGAAAAATTTTGACAATCCGCTTAAGCGCTTAAAAAGATTTTTGAAAACAGATTAAATTTAAGTACTTAAAAAGATTTTTGAAAACAGATTCACTTAGTAAGATTTTGAAGAAAATCTTAGTACTTTTGAAAATAGATCAAGTACTTTTTGAAGAAAGGATAAAGTTTTGAAATTGAAAAAAAAAAATTAAAATTTTAACGCTTACCCTTCCTTTCCTATCTCTCCTCCTTTGCCATATATCAAAAACAAAGTAATATAGCAAAAAATAAATAAATTGCAAAAAGAATTACTGTGCTGTACTGAACCAATGCAAGATAAACTGAATCAAACCAATTTAAATTATCTCTGTAGGGACATGTCTAACCCAATTAGCTACTTACTAACTGTTATAAGCAGTAGTTTTTACTAGGGTTAGTCGAGTTAAGTGTTTTGTTCAAGTTAGGTTTTCTAAACTTGACACTTAACTTGATTATTGTTTAAGTTGTATTTAGTGCCCCAATTACTGCAGATGCACTGACTTAAAGTATCTTGAATTAAGGCAAAGACCTAAGCATCTCAACCCTTTCTAGGTTATCAATCAAAAGTACCCTAAGGTGCTTGTGAGATGCTGGCTTCTAAATCTATAGGTGCATGCAGTTCTAGGGTTAGGGCCTAGGCTAAGTCCATTTGCGAAAAAACCTTAGTTTTGAAAGGGGTAGTTTTTGAAAATAAAACTAAGTCGAAAAAAATCTTATTTTTAAAAGGATTTTGAAAATTAAGTAAAGCAAATTTTAAAATTGTTTTCAACCTGATTTTAAAGCAAGTAAAACAGTAAGAAAATCAAAGGTAAGGTGAACCTATTCTACCAAGCATAATCCTGACAAAGATCATGAAAAAAGCAAGTAGTCAACTACATAAATCAGCTGGTCACAGGAGTGGACCAGGATAGTCACAAACAGACACGAGTCAACCCTACTAAGTAGAGGCAGTCAATTAGTCACGAGTACAATACTAGTCAAATCTAGAAGGAGGGACCGGGATGATCAGAAGAGCCTGGCTGCCATGATCGAAATAGTGCCATCTGTTGGTGCAAGTTGCATCAATGATGTTCCTCTTTAAGTGTTTTAATATTTGACAACTCACTTAAGTCAGTGATATATTGAACAGACAAAGGGGAGCAAAAGAGAAGTAACCTTAGTTGAAGGAAAGTCCTAGTTAATCTAGGCATCGGAACCCTAAAGACCTAGCGAAGGGCTGCTAGGCACCTAGCGAAGGGCTGCTAGGAATCGTAACCCTAAGACCTAGCGAAGGGCTGCTAGGCACCTAGTGAAGGACTACTAGGCATAGAAGACCTAGCAAAGGGCTGCTAGGCACCTAGCGAAGGGCTGCTAGGCATAGAAGACCTAGCGAAGGATTGCTAGGCACCAGGCGAAGGACCGTTTGGTAACAAAGACCTCGCGAAGGGTTGCTAGGCACCTGGCGAAGGACTGCTAGGAAATGAAGACTTGGTCCGAGGGACTAAGCAACTTAGCTGAGCGATGACTAAGGACAGGAGTAGAGACGGGTCGGGGTTCGGGCGTCTCGAGATCCGGAGTAATCGGAGGCTAAGTAAAAGTCCATCCGAAGGACTGGGTGGCAACCGTTTCCTGAAAGGAGTAGGTGAAGGGCGAGTTCTCGGGGATGGGAACTTGTGCCGGTTCGACCTAGGGTTTCGTGCAAATCCGAAGTCCGAACCAAGTCCTTAAGCCTAATATTATATGTATATATGCTTTGTGTTTGTGTATCTTGCAGGTAACAAGAACCGAAGACAAAGCAAGCTCAAAAACCCATTTGAAGGCTTTAAGGAGGGCACCCCCATCAAGGAGGGCGCCCTCACCAACCAGGGCGCCCTGAATAGCCAGGGTGCCCTGAGTCAAGTGTAAAACTGCAGTAAACGTGAAGCAGGCAGAACAGGTGTCAAGCGAGGCGCCCTGAGTGTCCGGGGCGCCCTGGTTCAAAGCTGTATGTGCAGTTTCGAACCCAAAACACAGATAAGCCATCATGAGGGCGCCCCGGAGGTCCAAGGCGCCCTGGTCAAAGATCTTATCACCTGCGGCGAGGTAGGCACAAGGATAAGGTTTGACCGAGTCTTCCGGGGCGCCCCCAGCGTCCAGGGCACCCCCAGGAGGCCTATATAAGGGGCTTCGACCCCTCAGCTTCAGACACAACATTCCAGAGCGATTCTGATCATTCCGACCGATGACAACACGCTAGAAACAAGGCTCTACGACCGGGAGGCTCCAGGAGGAGGTGCGCGGCACTTCGGAGGTCCAGATCGGCCGAGCTTCATACTTTTTATCGTTGGTTTGCTGTTTAATTACTGTACTTTAACTTTCCATATTTTTGATTGTAATATTGCACTGTAAGTCGGGTTTCTCCGCCTCTGGAAAGTCCGGAAAGGAGACCAATAGTGGACGGGCGTTCTCGTGCATAGGCCTTGGATGTACTGACCCTGGGGGTCGGGAACCAAGTAAAATCCGCTGTGTACCTGTGGTCGTTTTGTTTTTATTCTTCCGCTGCACTAAGGATCTGAATAGTTTTACGAACAAAGATTTCCGAAAGATTTCGAACGGTCGATATTCACCCCCCCTCTATCGACGGCACCGGTCCTACAAGTGGTATCAGAGCCGAGCCGCTCTTCACCGGACTAACCGCCGACGGAGCAACGACGCCAGGAGTTGAGGGGGAGCCCAGGGGTGAATCAGGTATAATTTTTTTTATGTCAAATTTTAAGTTGCATATTATTTGTTTCACATGCAGGGAGAGAGGGCACTATAAAAATCAGTGCCCTACTCGTAAAAATCGTTCATCACCGGCGGCGAAGGAGGCACCAGCGCCAGGAAACCGGAGGGACAAAAGCCATATCAGATGCTTCAAGTGCGAAAAATACGGGCATTACAAAAACAAATGTCCGGCAAAGGTACGAAAAATTTATGTTCCAAAAACTTTACAAATTCCTCCATTATCTTATGATAACTTAGTTAATTTTCCTGATAAATTAGATTACCTGCACAATAAAATTAATATCTTACATGTCAAATTAGAAAATGCAGATATGACTAAAATATCTGAAATTAATTGTTTAATTCAAAATATCAATTCAGAAATTGATAAAATTAATTTTGATAATTATTCTGATGGAATTAATTCAGATAATTATTCTGCTAAGATTAATTCTGACAATTATTCTGATGAAATTAATTCTGATAATTATCCTGATAAAATCAATATTGATATTATTAAGTCTGATAATTTTAAATCAGATAAAATTAAACCTAAGGATAAATTTGAATTCAAATTCGAAAATCTTAAGGATAATTCGGAATTCAAATTCGAAAATCCCAAGATTAATTCAGAAATTAATTCTGAAAATCTTAAAGATAATCTAAAGATTAATGTTGAAAATATATCTGAGGATAATTTTCTCCTAGATAATAATTTAATTATAGATAATACTGAAAATTATTACAAAACCCTAATTAGTGGCCCAAATTACTCCACCTACTGTAAGGATATTGAAAAATCTAATCCTAAGGAGGATATGGAACTATCTAAGATAAAGGCCATAATCAATAAAAATTACAAAAATTCAAATAAATCAAAATTATTAGAAAAACTTGAAAAGAAAGATAAAGATGAAGAAGAAATTTTCGAAATAATGAAAATGATGAATTTAAACCCACAATTATTAATTAATCATTATAACCTTAATTAAATTAAGTTAAATATTAATTAAATATTAATTAAATTCAAATTAAATATTAATTAAATATTAATTAAATTCAAATTAATTCAAATTAAATCCTAATTAAATTCTAATTAAATTCAAATTAAATACAAATTAAATTCAAATTAATTCAAATTAAATACAAATTAAATTCAAATTAATTCAAATTAAATCCAAATTAAATTCAAATTAATTCAAATTAAATCCAAATTAAATTCAAATTAATTCAAATTAAATCCAAATTAAATTCAAATTAATTCAAATTAAATCCAAATTAAATTCAAATTAATTAATACTTAATAATTCAAATTTGAATTAATTATTTCTTAATAATTCAAATTCAAATTAATTAATTCTTATTAATTCAAATTCAAATTAATTCTTAATAATTCAAATTCGAATTAATTAATTCTTATTAATTCAAATTAATTAATTCTTAATAATTCAAATTCAAATTAATTAATTCTTATTAATTCAAATTCAAATTAATTCTTAATAATTCAAATTCGAATTAATTAATTCTTATTAATTCAAATTCAAATTAATTCTTAATAATTTAAATTCAAATTAATTAATTCTTAATAATTCAAATTCGAATTAATTAATTCTTAATAATTCAAATTCAAAGTAATTAATTCTTAAAAATTCAAATTAATTAATTAATGCTTAAATAATTCAATTAAGGTCAAATAAATTCGAATTAATTCAAATAATTCAATTAAATTCAAATTAATTCAAATAATTTAATTAAATTCAAATTAAACCTAAATTAAATCCTAATTAAATCAATTTGATTCAAATAAAGCTAATCAATTCAATCTACTTCAAATAAATTCAACTATTAATTGATTCAAATCAATTCAATCTTAATTAATTAATTTTCAAATTAATTCAAACTTCAATTAACTCAACTTCAAATCTTAAATAACCTAAACTCAAACTAAAATAAAATTTTACGCAAACTGTAACAATTAAAATTAATAACACTAAATATGTCAAAGTGGGTTGGCATATTCGCGGGTTCACACGACATGTATCAAATCGGGAATTTGATACATTTTTAGAAACTTAACTAAAATGCTTTGGACTTGTTTGACTCATGCATAATTGCCATGTCATGCATCTGATGCTTCTTTTTTGACATGTCATTCATATTTAATCTTTATGCATATATTAGAACGGTTATAGGAAAAAGAATAATTGAAACTTGATCAACCTAGTATTGGGTGGCGGTGAGATGATAGTACGTTAGGGAAGCCAATTCTAATAAGGTCAAGTATACTTGGTCTCTTTAGACTGGTGAAACTAGCCGAAGCTACCGATCCAAGATCCAAACTAGTTAGACCAGAATTTTTTGAAAATGAAATTTCATTAAAAGGCTTTGTCAAGGAAAGGGTTGATGATCCAATAAGGCTACGGCCAAAGAAGGCCTAGTGCCTCGCCAAGACCTGGAAGCCAATTTTTGAAATTCAAATTCAAGTTACTTCTTGTCAAATTCAAATCTAACACAAGCTTCAATTAATTCTTAGAGTTAATAAATTAAGAAAAATAAATTAAGCAACTCACAATACACCTATAAGGCAACTATGCTTGTTGTATTGATATATCTAAAATGGGTGAGATGTTAAGGACTAATGAATTGAAAAATATTTTTCAAAATTATTTTTCAAAATCATTAGAATATTTTTCTAAAAATATATTTTCAAAATAGTGATTCAACATAATAATGTTTTTATGGAATTTATGCTTATCTGATTGAATATACATATTATACGTTTTTCAAAAATTATATCCTTTCAAAAATTATTTGACTCACTCAATTAGACACAAGCCTTTTAGGACAACACTAAAGTTCCTTAAGGCACTTAGATAGAGTCAAACGGTGTTGGATGCAGGGGGAGTGTTTTGTTCTTTTTATTAAAAATATTTTTCGAAAATTGCACCTTAATTTGCATTACATATGTTTTCAAAGTTATCTTCTTTCCAAATTGTGGCTTCAAAATTTATCTACTTAAAAATTATCGGTTCTTTGACTTTAATAAACCCTAAAGACACAGAGGAAAGGTCCACTTTATGATCTTCAAGGACTCCTAGGACGTGTCAAATTTAGGGGGAGTCTAACAAGTTTTAAATCATTTTGAAAATTATTATTCTTCTTAATCTGAATCAAACCTTAAGACTTAGAAGAAGAGTACTTGTGGTCAACAAGCTTCCCAGGACTAGGTCAAGTTTAGGGGGAGATCAAATTAAAAGAATTATTGAATATTTCAAATGTTTTCATGAGCGGTATTTTCAAATCCTGTTGAAAACATAAGTATTCTTTCAAAATAGTATCAATTTTCAAAAATTACTATTATTTTCAAAAGTTCATATATTTTTTTTCAATTTGAAATAATATCTTGAGTTTGGAAAATCCTCCAGGACACTTAGGAAAATGTCCTTGTAGTCAACAAGGTTTCCTATGATTGTGTCAGACTGAAAGACAAACCAAATCAAGTACTATCACTTTAAAATCTTTACATTTTTCATCATATTATTCTGTGACTTATGAAATTTTACATAATATTTACTTGGGTTGGAAAACTTCTAGGACACTTAGGAATATGTCCTTGTAGTCAACAAGGGTTCCCAGGATAGTGTCAGACTGGAAAATTAACCAAGTGAAGTCAAATATTATGTTTTCAAAAGTACTTATGTCTTTCAAAGCCAAACATTCTTTCAAAAGTTATGCATTTTCCAAAAGTACTTAATTATTCAAAAAATTCAATATATTTTCAAAGGTACTTATATTTTTTCAAAAATTACATAATTTTTTAAAGTACTAGTACTTTTCAAAGCGCATAGCATCTTTTTCAATTTTTTTCAAAAATTGCAATATATCTTTCAAAATACAATGCTTTCAAAATTTTGCACTAAGTATTTTCACAAAGAACCAAAGGTTTTCAATGTTGGTGTAAGTATTTTCTTTTGTTTTTTGATATATGACAAAGGGGGAGAGGTGTGTGCTTAAGTTAGAAATATTTTCCCCAAAGATCAAAAATGTAGTTTTAAAACTTATATCATTTTTTGATCATTTTTACCCCAAGAACAGTAAGTTAGCCCCTTTAAACCAATCTAACTTAAGTTATTGTCAAACATCAAAAAGGGGGAGATTGTTGGTGCAAGTTGCATCAATGATGTTCCTCTTTAAGTGTTTTAATGTTTGACAACTCACTTAAGTCAGTGATATATTGAACAGACAAAGGGGAGCAAAAGAGAAGTAACCTTAGTTGAAGGAAAGTCCTAGTTAATCTAGGCATCGGAACCCTAAAGACCTAGCGAAGGGCTGCTAGGCACCTAGCGAAAGGCTGCTAGGAATCGTAACCCTAAGACCTAGCGAAGGGCTGCTAGGCACCTAGTGAAGGACTACTAGGCATAGAAGACCTAGCAAAGGGCTGCTAGGCACCTAGCGAAGGGCTGCTAGGCATAGAAGACCTAGTGAAGGATTGCTAGGCACCAGGCGAAGGACCGCTTGGTAACAAAGACCTAGCGAAGGGTTGCTAGGCACCTGGCGAAGGACTGCTAGGAAATGAAGACTTGGTCCGAGGGACTAAGCAACTTAGCTGAGCGATGACTAAGGACAGGAGTAGAGATGGGTCGGGGTTCGGGCGTCTCGAGATCCGGAGTAATCGAAGGCTAAGTAAAAGTCCATCCGAAGGACTGGGTGGCAACCGTTTCCTGAAAGGAGTAGGTGAAGGGCGAGTTCTCGGGGATGGGAACTTGTGCCGGTTCGACCTAGGGTTTCGTGCAAATCCGAAGTCCGAACCAAGTCCTTAAGCCTAATATTGTATGTATATATGCTTTGTGTTTGTGTATCTTGCAGGTAACAAGAACCGGAGACAAAGCAAGCTCAAAAACCCATTTGAAGGCTTTAAGGAGGGCGCCCCCATCAAGGAGGGCGCCCTCACCAACCAGGGCGCCCTGAATAGCCAGGGCACCCTGAGTCAAGTGTAAAACTGCAGTAAACGTGAAGCAGGCAGAACAGGTGTCAAGCGAGGCGCCCTGAGTGTCCGGGGCGCCCTGGTTCAAAGCTGTATGTGCAGTTTCGAACCCAAAACACAGATAAGCCATCATGAGGGCGCCCCGGAGGTCCAAAGCGCCCTGGTCAAAGATCTTATCACCTGCGGCGAGGTAGGCACAAGGATAACGTTTGACCGAGTCTTCCGGGGCGCCCCCAGCGTCCAGGGCGCCCCCAGGAGGCCTATATAAGGGGCTTCGACCCCTCAGCTTCAGACACAACATTCCAGAGCGATTCTGATCATTTCGACCGACGACAACACGCTAGAAACAAGGCTCTACGACCGAGAGGCTCCAGGAGGAGGTGCGCGGCACTTCGGAGGTCCAGATCGGCCGAGCTTCATACTTTTTATCGTTGGTTTGCTGTTTAATTACTGTACTTTAACTTTCCATATTTTTGATTGTAATATTGCACTGTAAGTCGGGTTTCTCCGCCTCCGGAAAGTCCGGAAAGGAGACCAATAGTGGACGGGCGTTCCCGTGCATAGACCTTGGATGTACTGACCCTGGGGGTCGGGAACCAAGTAAAATCCGCTGTGTACCTGTGGTCGTTTTGTTTTTATTCTTCCACTGCACTAAGGATCTGAATAGTTTTACGAACAAAGATTTCCGAAAGATTTCGAACGGTCGATATTCACCCCCCCCTCTATCGACGGCACCGGTCCTACACCATCATCTCCTGATATCGTGCATCGTTGGTCTCCCTATCAGCTCTGAGGGCATTCATGTACTCAGTGTAATAGCCCTAATTTGTCTCCATTTCTTCAGCATGATTTGCCTCCATTTCCTCTCGGAGGCTCTGGACCTGTGTCTCGAGCCGTGCCACCTTTTCGTAGAGTGTCGGTGGTGGGGGCTCGTCTATGTGCTCACGAACCTCAGCTGCCAAATCTGTGACGTCGACTTCAACCTCCTCGTCCGAGTCGATCTGGGATACGACTCTCTGATGTCTCCTACCGAAGACCTCTATACCAGCTAAGGAGAAGTTCCTATAACCCATCTCATCGAAGTCAGTCATCGTAGCCATCTCACCCTCGGTGATGTTACGGCCGTGATAGCGTAGAATGGAAGTGATGATGTGGCAATAGGGAGTGCGTACCCGCCCCTGCGTGGTAACACTGGACGCATGTAGGATCGTATGGAACATGTGAAGTCCAATGTCAATGTCGAGATGATGAATTAACGCATATAGGAGGAAGGTATGAAAAGGTCGCATGGTAGCTACATCTCTAGTAGATAAGGGCAGAATGCAGCGGACTATGACTCTATAAAGAGCATAGTCTTGGACCTGTAGGTCGACAGACTGAAATCGTCTGGCCAGGGGGTTCCTAGCATCCCTATAGAAGTAGGAGTGTAGAGTATCTAGGGTAATGTAAGAGTAGGGAGCATCAAAGGGAAGCTCCCTAGGAGGGTAACAACAAAATGTGGACTGTGAGAGTTGTAGTCCAAGAAACCGATTAAGTAATGAGGGGGTGATTGTCAAGGGCATCCCTTGAATGGTGGTAGAAAACATAAGATTATCTTGTCTTATGATGTTGTTATAGAATTCTGCACAGAGGGAAGTGTTGATAGGATGAGTGCAGAATACTAGGTTGTCTAGTTGGTAAAAGTTTATAACATTCATTGCCAAGAGACAAGATTGGGTGAAGAATTGTCTGTTTAAGTAGCTCGTTTTTATAGGCTTGTATATGGTTCGAGCAAACTTATTATAGAGTTCTAAAGTCGGGAACCTAGGATCGGGACTAGGTTCGATACAGGGGTTTGCTTGGTTTGCTCGGCGTTTTCTAAGGAATTGCATTAAAGAAAGTATGAAGGAATTGCATTAAAGAAAGTTGAAATTAACTTAAATGCAAATAAAATTATACCGGGTGGCAGCTCGAGGAGGCATTGTCGAGGATGAGAGCTTCGAGAGGGTTGCAAGGTCTCTTGGAAGGAAGGTGTTGGGACCGGGTGCATGTCGACAAGGATACGGGTTTGTAAATTTTTAAATTTTTACGTGCAGCGGAAGAATTTGCATAAAATAATTTCCTAAATTATTTTAACCACGTATCTAGCATGCAACCTTATGATGTGTTGACATATCATAAATTAAAACTTTGCGGAAAAGTAAACAAATTTACTAAGTACCTCGCGTAACTCGAAGTAAGGGACGAGATCCAACCGTAGCGTCCCTTGGAAGCTTCGCCTCTATTCGCGTCCACGCCGAGTTCTCTTCGGGATGACTTCGTAAAGTCACGAGTTTTGTGCCGACGAGAACTACTAGATTCTCTATTGGCACAACTAGAAGTACAAGAGAAAAGATAGGAAACTAACCATCAAAAATCGGAATCCAAATTCTGGGAAGGAAGGAGAGGTGATCCGCTTCTTCTTCTTCTTGGTTGGCTTCTCCTTCTTCTTGATAGCTCACGGCAACCAACCCTAGGGAAGGAGATGCGCCGGCCCTAGGTGGATGAAGGGGCGCCGGCCCTAGATCCCAAGGAGGGCGCCGTCCCTAGCTTGGGAAGGAGAAGGAGAGAAGAGAATAATAGAGAGAGAGGGAGAGAGTTCTCAAGAGATTGCTCAGTTGATTGGACTTAAGGGCTAGCCTTTGGTTCCTTTATATAGTAGCCTCTCCCTTGCCAAGTCTCCCTCTTAACAAAATTAACGGAATTAGTTATCATAAGAAATTTATCTTATAACTTTTCTTATGACTTATTCCGTTATTCTTAGTTTTTATTATAACTAACTTTATAATAAAACAAATTCTCTTTTAACGGAATTAACGGAATTAGTTATCATAAGAAATTTATCCTATAAATTCTCTTATGAATTATTCCGTTTAAACAAAGTTTTATTATAACTAACTTTATAATAAAACTAATTAATCTCTCCTTTTATTATGGAATAAATTTTATAAGAAATTTATAAACTTTCTTATTATGGAAAAAATCAATTCATAATTGATTTTATAAAATTAAAATAAACTATTCCATGGATCATTTTAATTTCCATAAAAGAATAAATTTCTATAAATTTATTTATATAAATTTCTTTACACAAATTTATTTATCCATAATTTATAAAACAAATCACACTAGATTTATTTTATTAATTAAACCAATTAAATTAGTTTCTTCCCCTTCTTGTGGCCGGCCAACCCAAGGGGTTTGGCACCCTCTTTGGCCGGCCAAACCAAGCCGAACCGATCGCGAATTAAACTCATTTAATTCGCCCAATAAGCTTTCAAAAGACTTAGCCATTTTTAGCTTCCATTGCGCCTCTGATTAACTCAGATTCGCCTTATTTCTCTTAATCGGAAAATCTAATTTTCAACTCGTTTTAAATCTCTCAGATTACTCGTAGTGCGTGTGACTAAATAGGCTTTCGATTTATGTTGGCCGTCTATAATTAACCAATTATAGAACGATCATGAGTGGCACCTAGTAGTACATCATGACCCCCAGTTAATCGAAAGATCAACGGTTGACCTCAGAAGTAATTCTGAAACCCTTCAGCAGCTCTAATGAATCGTGCCCCATTCCCTTCACCATCTTATACCCACTTGGTTTAGGACACGGTCTATTTGTGTTAGTCCCCACTAGGCTGACTACGTCACACCTAGCCCAAGTAATGTCTTTCTCGTCCTTTGGATTTCTAGTTACTCTCATGTATTTTAGAGACTCGCACTCCAAACATGATATACTCTGGCCAGAGGTTTTGAGTAACAATCCGACGATAGGCCTGGGTATACATCTCCTCGCAAGGAGTGGTGAATCCTTTGTAGGCTGTTCAAACATCTTCGGGCACTTCGGCTTATACCCAATCATCCTGGGTCCACACCTCCTTGGAGATGCTTGCTTAAGATGTTAAAGTATAAGTCTCCATGACCAAGATGACTTGAACACTGCAAGTCAAAGGAACATCGCACTTAAGCCGCAGTAAGAACTTCAGTGACATATCTATATAGATAACCATATGAAATCTTACAGCTAGTCACTCCAATGAACTAGTTCCCTTAACTAGCATCCATGTTTATCTCCGGACATCCCAATGTCACCAGCCAGTGAGAATCAGCTGATTAGAGAATAACCCATGCTAGTCTCAACAGAATTGATAGTGTCCGTATTTATCAATTCATCGACTAGGGATATTTTCAATACTTCACATTTGCACATTTAGAGATAATCACTAGTTGTGATCCCATCACAAATTCTCTTATGCTGTGAGTTGTATTGCGGACATTCAGTAGATGAGTTTAAGATCCCAATCAAATACAAACATGTATACTCAAATAGTGAATTATCATTTATTAAAATAAATGTTTACAATCATAAGGCGATTGCCTTAGGACACTTCTTTCATATCACTAATAGAAGGAAGTTGAGGAAGAGAGGAGTTTTGGTGTGGGAATTGAGTGAGGCTTGAAGCCTTTTTATAGGGCTCGGCCGGGCGCCCTGGTGTGTCAGGGCGCCCTGGTAAGTGAGGGCGCCCCGGAGGGCGAGGGCGCCCCCCACAGGGCTGCAGCTGCCTTTTGGCAGCTTTCAGCTTTTGACCATTCATATAGGGGCGCCCGTGAGGACCTAGGCGCCTTGGTTCGCGAGAAGTGGCAGGCTTTCTGCCATTTGGTGAGCCTTGGGCGCCCGCAAGGGTCTGGGCGCCCTCAATAGCTGCTTTTGCAGCTTTTTTTGTCTTGAATGAGACAGGAAGGACATGGGGGGGGGGCGCCCGAGGGTTCACGGGCGCCCGGGATACACCTGTTTGACCAGATTTGACTGGTTTAACCATGGTTTGACTACTTTGACCAAGGTTTGACTATTTTGATCTTTGGTTTGACTACTTTGACCGAGGTTTAACTGGCATTAAGTCAGAGCCGAAAAAAATACAGTTATTAATTGAATTTTGATTAGGTTTGCCGTCCCACCCAATCTAGGATTATCAATCACGTTAGCCTTATGATTTTTGTGAGACAAGTTTTGGTAGTTAGAATTAATTTGAAAAATTATTATTTATTTTGAAAAACTTAATTTAATTTGAAAACAGTTAATTTTGAGTTTGTTTAAAAAAATTGAATCTATAATTAACTGAAAATTTGTGTTAAATTCGAATTTGACAAAGAATAATTTGAATTTGAATTTCAAAAATTGGCTTCCAGGTTTTTGCGAGGCACTAGGCCTTCTTTGGCCGTAGCCTTATTGGATCATCAACCTTTTCCTTGACAAAGCCTTTTAATGAAATTTCATTTTCAAAATTATTATTTGAAAAATTCTGGTCTAACTAGTTTAGGTCTTGGATCAGTAGCTTCGGCTAGTTTCACCAGTCTAAAGAGACCAAGTATAGCATACTTGACCTTATTAGAATTGGCTTCCCTAACGTACTATCATCTCAGCTCCTCCCAATATTATGTTGTCAAATTTCAGTTAAGTTGGTTCAGTCCTTAAACTAACCAGTCCTAAGTCTAAGCATGGTAAATTGCAGAAATTAAATAAACAAGCAAGCATGCAATTTCACACAAAAAAATTGAATTCTATCTAACAATAAATATAGTTTTTAATTTGGCTCCCCCTGGACTAAAGCCACGATAATGGTTTGGCAAAATGTGAATCTTGTCCTTGGGGATCCAATACTGATTTGATCCAGTTTGTTTGTTCAGGCATAGTTTGGGTACCCATGCCTGAGCTTTAGGTCTGGACTGGTTCAGTACAGCATAGTAGAATCTTTGTCTAGATTTGGTTCTGTATCCTAGTTCGGATCGATTTAGAATCGACTTCTGTTTTCCAAGAATCATATCAAGACCCTTGGAACCAGAAGTGAATCATTCTAAAGCTGATCTAAGGTCCTTAACTTGAGTTTTCAAGGAGGAGTTCTCTTTTTCAAGTTTTTCAACTTGAATAGAGGTTCCCTCTTGAACCTTCTCAGTTAAGGATCTAGAGTCAGCTCTCTCTTTCAGGAGTTTTGCTTCTTGTCGGAGAGATTGGACTCGGAGTTTAGCTTTTGCTAAATCTCGAGAAAGATACGAAATTAACTCATTTAATTGAATTCTTCTAAAACCACTTACAGTTATTTCGCCGACCTCTGAGAATGTGAGTTTGCCGTCGTCCGGCTCCGATTCTAACTCTGTCTCTATTTCTTCTGGGGTGGTTAGTGCGAGCAGGTTCGACTGTGGGACCTCTTCTTCTTCTTCGGAGGAGGACTCGTCCCACGTTGCCTGAAGTGTTGGGACCGGGTGCATGTTGACATGGATACGGGTTCTTAATTTTTAAATTTAATTACGTGCAGCGGAAGATTTAGCATAAATAATTTCTCAAATTATTTAACCACACATCTATCATGCAACCTTATGTTGTGTGGACATGATCATATATTTAAAATTTTACAGAAACGTAAACTAATTTACTTGTTACCTCACGTTACTCGAAGAAAGGGACGAGATCCAACCGTAGCGTCCCTTGAAAGCTCCGCCTCTATTCGCGTCCACGCCGAGTTTTCTTCGGGATGACTTCGCAAAGCCACGAGTTTCATGCCGACAAGAACTACTAGATTCTCCAAAGGCACAACAAGAATACCAAGAAAGAGATGGGAAGACTAACCACCAAACGAAGAACGGAATCAAGATTCCGGGAGGAAGGAAGAAGTTGCGCCCGCTTCTTCTTCTTCTTCGGCAGCTGCTTGGTGGATGATGCTCATGGCAACAAAGAGGTCCTCCTTTTAGGGTCAGCGACACTAGAGGAGGGAGAGGGAGAGAAGGAGAGAGAGAGAGAGGGCTTATTTCTAGATCTCTTAGATTGAATTTCCAAGCCTTGCCTTGGTTCCTTTATATAGTAGCCTCTCAACCGTCAAGTCTCCTTTTTATGGAATAAATTTTCATAAGAAATTTATCATATAAATGTTTCTATGAATTATTCCATCATGCCAAGTTTTTATCATAATTTAATTTATAATAAAAACAGTCATGTCTCCCTTTTCTTATGAAAAGAAATTTCTTTATATAAATTTCTTTATCATGGTAAATCAATCCATTATTGATTTTATAAAATAAAATAAACCAATCCATGGTTCATTTTAATTTCCATGAAAAATAAATCTCTTTATATATATACATTTCTTTATATAAATTTCTTTATATAAATTTCTTTATCCATAATTTTATAAAACAAACCACGCTCGGTTTATTTTATAATTTGAACCAAAATTCGGTTTTCCCCTTTTGTTGTGGCCAGCCAAACAAAGAGGGTGGGGACCCTCTTTGGCCGACCAAACCCAAGCTAAACCATACAAATTAAACTCATTTAATTCGTTCAATAAGTCTTCAAAAGACTTAGCCATTTTATGCTTTCGATGCGTCTCTGATAAATTCAGATTCGACTTATCTCTCTTGATCGGAAAATCTAATTTTCAACTCGTTTTAAATCCCTCGGAATACTCATAGTGCGTGTGACTAAATAGGCTTTTGATTTATGTTGGCCGTCTATAATCAACCAATTATAGAATAATCATGAGTGGCACCTAGTAGTACATCATGATCCCCAATTAATCGAAAGATCAACGGTTGATCTCAGAAATTATTCTGAAACCCTTCAGCGGCTCTAATGAATCATGCCTCATTCCCTTCACCATCTTATAGCCACTTGATTCAGGACACGGTCTATGTGTGTCAGTCCCCACTAGGCTGACTACGTCACACCTAGCCCAAGTAATGTCTTTCTCGTCCAACAGATTCTAATTACTCTCATGTTTCTGAGAGATTCATACTCGGAACATGTGATGCTCTGGCCAGAGGCTTCGAGTAACAATCCGACGATAGGCCTTGGGTATACATCTCCTATCAAGGAGTAGTGAATCCTTTGTAGGCTGTTCAAACATCTTCGGGCACTTCGGCTTATACCCAATCATCCTGGGTCCACACCTCCTTGGAGATGCTTGCTTAAGATGTCAAAGTATAAGTTTTCATGACCAAGATGACTTGAACACCGCAAGTCAAAGGAACATCGTACTTAAGCTGCAGTAAGAACTTCATTGACATGTCTATATGTAGACTACCATATGAAGTTTTATAGCCAGTCACTCCAATGAACTAGTTCCCTTAACTAGCATTCATGTTTATCTCCGGACATCCCAATGTCACCAGCCAGTGAGAATCAGCTGATTAGAGAATAACCCATGCTAGTCTCAACAGAATTGATAGTGTCCGTATTTATCAATTCATCGACTAGGGACAATTTCAATACTTCACAATTGCACATGTCGAGATAATCACTAGTTGTGAATTCATCACAAATTCTCTCATGCTGTGAATTGTATTGCGGACATTCAGTAAATGAGTTTAAGATCTCAATCAAATACACGAACATGTATACTCAAATAGTGAATCTTCATTTATTAAAATAAATTATTACAATCATAAGGCGATTGCCTTAGGACACTTCTCTCATATTACTAACAAACTCCCACTTGGCCTAATGTCAATCGCTACGGTATCCAATACCACAGACTCAAACTTGACCCTCAAACTTGTTTTGAGGCAAGGCCTTAGTTAAAGGATCCGCTAAATTCCTTTCAGTGGGAATTTTCTCAATTTGTATATCATTCCTACTTATAATCTCTCTGATCAGATGATAGCGGCGAAGCACATGTTTGGATCGCTGTTGAAACCTTGGTTCCTTTGCTTGGCCAATAGCTCCATTGTTGTCGCAGTAAATCGGCATGCTTTATCAATGGTTGGAACCACACCAAGTTCTGAGACAAACTTCTTGATCCAGACTGCTTCCTTTGCTACTTCCGAAGCTGCAATATATTCCGCTTCCGTGGTAGAATCCGCTACGGTGTCTTGCTTGGAACTCTTCCAACTTATTGCGCCTCCATTTAAAGTAAATACGTATCCAGACTGAGATTTGGAGTCATCCTTATCTGTCTGAAAACTGGCATCTGTATACCCACGTATTACCATATCTCCTTCTCCATATATTAGGAACACATCCTTAGTTCTTCTTAAGTACTTAAGGATTGTCTTGATAGCCGCCCAATGATCCATTCCTGGATCAGACAGGTATCTGCTTGTGACGCTCAGAGCATACGATACATCGGTCCTAGTACATAATATAGCATACATGATAGATCATATTGCGGATGCATAAGGAATCTTATTCATGCAAATCCTCTCGTCTTCTGTGCGCGGACACATAGACTTTGAAAGGTTGATCCCATGCCTGATGGGAAGGTAACCGTTCTTGGATTCCGACATGCTAAACCTTTTTAGCACTCGGTCTATATATGTAGACTGTGAAAGACCAAGCAACCGTTTTGATCTATCTCTATAGATTCTAATCCCAAGGATATAGGTTGCTTCTCCCATGTCTTTCATGGGGAAAGTTTTGGACAACCAAATTTTAACTGACTGTAAGACTGATATATCATTTCCTATAAGTAATATGTCATCGACATATAACACTAGGAATATGGCTGCACTCCCACTATCCTTCTTGTACACACAAGGTTCGTCAGGATTTTGTGAGAAATCAAACTCTTTGATTGTCTCATCAAAACGGATGTTCCAGCTCTTGGATGCTTGCTTCAGTCCATATATGGATCGTCGAAGCTTGCATACTTTGGTTTTATCAACCGATGTGAAACCTTCAGGTTGTATCATGTATACATTCTCAAGCGGGTTTCCATTAAGGAAAGCTGTTTTCACATCCATTTGCCATATCTCATAGTCATAATGAGCTGCTATGGCCAGGAGCATCTGAATGGATTTAAGCATAGCTACTGTCGAATAGGGTTCGTCATAATCAATTCCTTGTTTCTGACGATATCCTTTTGCCACTAATCTAGCCTTAAAGGTAACAACATTACCTTTCATGTCGGTTTTCTTCTTGAAAACCCACTTGCACCCTATGGGCTTAATCCCTTCAGGTGGGTTAACCAAGTCCCATACTTGATTTTCGTACATGGAATCCATTTTCGACTTCATGGCTTCAAGTTATTTATCCCTTTCTGAATTTTTCAGAACATCTTCATAACTGATAGGTTTGTCATCGCTAATGAGTAACACGTCGTTCGATTTACTTATGAGAAATCCGTATCTCTCTGGAATATTGCGTGTCCTATTAGACCTACGAAGAAGTGGTGTTATTTTAGGTTCAACTGATAGCTCATCATTATGAGTTATTGGTTGTGGGTCTAGACTAGGTGTCTCTGTAATGTCTATTGGAGTTCCTTGAACTTCTTCAAGTTCAATGCTACTCCCACTGTTTTCTTGTAAAAGAAATTCTTTTTTTTTAGAAATACAGCATGCCTTGAAACAAACACCTTTTGTTCCAAGGGATGATAGAATTGGTAACCTTTCGTTTCCTTAGGGTATCCAATAAATAGACATTTATCAGACTTAGCAGCCAATTTGTCTGATACAGTCCTCTTTACATAAGCAAGACAACCCCATATCTTTAGGTGAGATAAATGAGGTTTCTTACTATTCCACGTCTCATATGGAGTAGTAGAGACTACCTTGGTCGGGACTCTATTTAGCAAGTAAACAGCTGTCTTAAGTGCATAGCCCCAAAAGGATTTTGGAAGAGTTGCATGGTTCATCATAGATCTAACCATGTCCATCAAGGTTCGGTTACGCCTCTCAGATACACCATTATGCTGTGGTGTATACGGCGGAGTCCATTGAGACAATATCCCATTGTCCCTAAGATAATCTTGAAACTCTTGACTTAAGTATTCACCACCCCGATCGGATCGAAGTATCTTAATACTTTTGCCAAGCTGTTTCTCTACTTCACTTCTGAACTCTTTGAATTTTTCAAAGGCTTTAGATTTGTGTCTCATTAAGAAAACATACCCGAATCGTGAGTGATCATCGATAAAGGTAATGAAGTAGCTATAGCCTCCTTGTGCAAGAGTTGACATTGGTCCACAGACATCAGTATGTATTAGACCAAGCAATTTTCCCACTGGTTTACCTTTTCCGGAAAAGGATAATTTGGTCATCTTGCCTTTTAAGCATGATTCGCATGTATCAAATGAACCGGGTTCAAATGATTCCAGAATTTCACATCTGTGTAATTTGGTCATGCGTTTCTTACTTTCATGGCCAAGACGACAATGCCACGTATAGGAGTCTATTTGATTATCTATTCGAGCACGTTTGTTGCTAACTTCGATATTGAAAACGTCACCAGATAAATCTAACGTGTAGATACCATTGCACAAAGTTCCGGTCCCATAAAGAACACCATTTAAAGTTATGTAACAACAATTGTTACTAAAAGTTAAATGATAACCCTTTTCATTCAAGCATGAAATAGATACAATGTTCTTTATTAACGAAGGAACAAAATAACAATTATCCAATTCTAAGACAAGTCTAGTAGGGAGCTTTTGTGGAGGTTTTATTTACTTTTGATCTAGATTACATGTACACTCCATTGTGGAGTATAGGATCAATGAATGTAAATAAGTAGCTAGTCATCTCGGCTCAGAGATCCCTTCATGGAGGCTTACGCATGGGTTAGGAAGGAGTAGACGAGGTGACGACACGACTGGAGGTGCATTGGAGACCATGACCATAATAGTTGGAAAAATTTAGGATTTTTCCTTGATTATTATATTGGTTTATGTGCTTGTTGTGTGTGTGCATATGAAAATCCTCAACGTAAATAACTAAGTGGGAGAGGGACCCTAAGGGTCCCGTGGCCTCCATTACAATTTGATAAGTGATGCGAACAGGTTTGTGCGTCAGCTCTGAGTGTCTTCCTCCCCTTCGGATGGGCTTGTTCTGCGGATCACTAGGTCAGAAAAGATTATAGAAAATTATTGAATATCGAGTCCCCATCGGAAACACATAATCGAAAATAATTTTCTTAGTGTCGTGTAATGGTAAACACTTAGATACAAATAATAGTATCCTCCCCATTGGAGTCACTGCTATTATTTGTAGGGCCGAAGAGGACCAACTATTAATTTTACTTGTCAGAAAGTTAAGATGACAAGATAGTAAAATTAATTAGTAAAACCTCCTCTCACAAATGAAGAATTCGTATACGTCCACACCATCGTGGCATGTTAAATTCTCGGTGTTTTGAGGTGTTGGATGATTTTGAAAGTTTATTGTATTGAGGTGTCAATTTATTTTCAAAATCTAAAGTGTGTGATTATTGTGATTCTCAGATGTTGTAAAATGGATCTAGACCCACTTGTTTTAATTGAAAGAGAAAGCCAAATAAATGCCCCTAATAATAATATGGATTGGGAATTAAATTTGGACTTTGTCTCTACTACCGAGGAACCCAAATGTGATCTTGTCAAGTTCTGTGCTGAAAAACCTAGCGAGATTAATGATGAATAGGTGTTTGAATATTTTATGAAATGGTTAGAAGTAGGCGAGACGACTGAATGTCATCAAAATTAGGCTTCTTCCATTACCAGTGATAAAACATCCAAACTCAATGAACTCTTTAAGCATCAAAATCGAGCCGCTAGGCAGGAGGTCATGAAGAACTTGACAATGACCATCTTGGTTGAGGGTATGCCCGTAAGGGAATATGCTCTCAAAATGATGGCTTGGCTGAAAGAGATGGAAATCCTTGGAGCACAAATCGATAGGGAAACCCAGGTCAATCTCATCCTCCAATCTCTACCAAAGAGTTTTGAGAAGTTTTGCCTAAGCTACAATATGGACAAGCGTTGATATTCGTGGACAGATCTTCTGACTGAACTCGAGGCGGCAGAGGCGTTTTCTCTTCAGAGCTCACAGACTTTCTTTGCTCAAGAGGTTTCTACTTCTAAACCGAAAGGAAAGAAGAAGAAGAAACATGTTGGGGCAAAGAAAGTAGCAGGATTACAGGGACCTCAGAGTTGCATAAAGAAGTCGAAAGGCAAGTGCTTTGTGTCCAAGCAATCTGGACATTGGAAGGCGAACTGTCCCCGCCGTCAGAGTAATAATTCAGGTATACTTTTCTCTTTTGTCGTTGTAACATGATTAGCGGTGATATCTACCGGTACCTGGTGTGTAGATACAGATGCCACTAATCATGTCTGCATCTCTTTGCAGGGGTTCCAGGAAACCTGACGACTAGTTGAGGAGGAGATTATCATCTACATGGGATATGCTACAGAGATGATTTTTGCAGTGGGAGTTATTCATTTATGTCTTTTAGATAGGATGATAAATGTTTTGGTTTTATATTGAATGCTTTCATGTACTTAATTTTTTGGAAAGAACTTTTTTGTTCAGTTTCTAGAATAAGATATTCTATTGCTTTTATTGTTAAAAGTGGAATAGAAGGATTATCTGTTAAAGTGCATAGATAGGCAATTAGTTCAAAACCAAAAGCTCCCATGATGCAATTAGATAACTTATCATCTAACCAAAGTAAGAGAAAGGTTCCTTCCAAGAAGAACCAAACATATCTTTAGGCTCTAAGGCTTGGTCTTATTAACTTTTAGTAGGATTCAAAGGTTGATAGCCAATGAGCCCTTGGGTTCGTTGGTGGTGGAAGACTTGTCTTCCTTAAAATCTTTGAATCTTACTAGGAAGGTAAGAAGACCAAGAGGCTCTTCCAAGCCTAGGGGCATAGACCAAAGGTATGTAAAAGTTGGTTCACCATGATAAGTATAGGTCCTTAATCTATCTAGAATAGAGATAACCTTGAAGACTTTGTTTATTTTATAAACAATTATTCAAAGGTCAAAATACATTTACTTGATGTACCGCAAGACTGAATACTTTGATGAGATCAAAGAATTCAAGTCTGATACAGAGAAACATCAAAGTAAAAGTATGGAGACATTACGATTAGATCGTAGTGGCAAGTATCTCTTGGGATAGTTGTAGGACATGCTTGTCAGAAATTGGGAATCGATCCCAATTCACTGCACCCGGTGTACCCCAATAGAACGGTGCAACACTGAGAAGGAAAAAGGTCTCTTAAGGTAATGGTTAGGACAATGATAAGCTACTCTGAGATTAGTCAGTCTTGTTCAGGGGATATGCTCTAGATACAACAGTGTATGTGCTTGATACCATCTAGGTCAGTAGTCTCTACACCCATAGAAATGTAGACTAAGCGAAAGCCTAGTCTAAGACATTTTCAGATTTGGGTAGCTCAACATATGTGCTGAACAGAGATACCGATAAGTTGGAATCTAGTGTACCTGTTCATAGGTTATCCTAAGGGAACATAAGGTGGTTTAGTAGTCCTAAGGATCAGAGGATATACGTTGGTACGAATGTCTGATTCTTGGAAAAGGACTATGTTATAAACTATAGACCCATGAGTAGAATTATTCTTAAGTAACTAAGTAGGGGACATTCTGACCTTAGTACCAACTGTACAAGAGGGAATACCACAAGTCATTGCACCTCGTGTCACAGAAGATACACAGGGGATACCTTTTCGTAGTGGGAGGCTTGTTAGTCAACCTTAAGGATTCATGTTGTTGGAGAGTCTTTGGACTTGGTCCTTGGTCAACATGAACCGGATCCCTGGACCTATAACAAGGAACATCCGCTTTGAAGAGATAAATCCAGTCATATGGATTTGTTCAAAGGACGGATGATATTGTGTATATAAGTAATGTGATGGAAACGAAGTGGTATCCTTGTACTATACATAGATAATATTTTGTTGATTGACAACAATAACGAAATACTATCAGGCGTATGGGTATGGTTGTCTAAACAATTATGAAGGACTTGGGAATAGTAAGACACATCCTTGGGGATCAAAGATCTAAGGAATCTCCAGACAAGGATAATGTGCTTATCCCAAGCTTCATTCAAGACACTGTCCTAACTCGTTTTAGCATGTCACCACTTGATTTGAAGCGTCAGATCAAATATGGTGACTGAGATCAAAGGGAGATCTGAAAGGATACAACCAGTCAGATCTGATGGATGAGATCAAATGACTATTTGAAGGGTTACAACCCTTCAGACCGAGTGGCCCAGATTAATCTTAAACCAAAGGTCACACCCACTCACCAAAAGGTACTTTACCTCTTCTCTTGTATTAATAGAGTCCTCTAGATGATGGATTTATTCATTCATTCAATCATCAAAGTTATTGGCATTCATCCCATCGTGTGCATCCAAAGTTCGAAAAGCCTACGAGAAGGTTCACTTGTCTCGAAATTTGTAGTGCTGCTATTTTGAGACATCATCGTTGTATCTTGGGAAACGAATTGCTGTTATCTGTGAGCACCTTTAGAGGAGCAATATGTTGGATCGAGAAGCCCGATAGAGGGGGGGGGTGAATATCGAAAAACTTTCGGGTTTGAATAAGAGTAGGTACGCAGCGGAAATTAAAGGAAAGACACAGAGACACAATCGATTTACTTGGTTCGGAGCCTGTGTCGACTCCTACTCCAAGGCCCACGGTCGTTGACCGTTTACTTTGGGCAATTCTATATTTGGCGCAAATAAGTTACACAATTTGATTTACAAAATTAAATGCAATAGAATATTAAATAACAAAAATTACGCTCTTCTTTTTACCGACGTCGGAGTAGGTCGACTCTTTCGGGGCAGCAGGACGTCGTTAGCTCGAGGTGAAGCGTTTCCGGAGCACGGCGTGAGCGTAGAAGAGCGTGGAAGCTTGGGAGCGAAGTTGATTATGAAGGCTTGGGCGTTGGGTGCTATTTATAGCACCCAGGGGTGCCCTGGACGTTGGGGGCGCCCTGCCACGTGTCAAGTGATCCGCAGATCGCTCGGTCAACTTCTATCCCGCTCGAACAGGGATTAAGTTTGACCATGGAGGCGCCTTGGTCGTAGAGGGCGCCTTGGCTGACTTCTTCCGTGCTAAAATCTCGACTGTGGATAAAGCTTGAGCTTCGCAGTCTTGGGCTGGAGGCGCCTTGGCTGCTGAGGGCGCCTTCGCTGACGAGGGCGCCTTCGCTGCTGAGGGCGCCTTGCTCAGTAAGCAGCTGAAGCCCTTTTTTGCTTTGCTTGGTTCTGGTTCACCTTGAGGGCGCCCTGGACACTCAGGGCGCCTTACTCAGCTGCTGCCTCACTCCTTTGAGGCTCTCTGAGTTGCAGACACACGTTCCTTCGGTCCTGCATTCAGGGTTAGTCCAAAACACAATAAAATAATTAATTATTATTTTATACAGCCTTAGCTGTCTTGGTTCTGACTTTGGTCTTCAAAATGGAGCCCTAGGTCGAACCGACGCCTACTGTTCCCTCGACGGGGAACGCGTCCTCACCTACTCCTCTCGGGAGAATTTACCTGATGCCAACCGCTCCTTTGGTTGGACTTTTGCCTGGCGGTCCTTTGCCAGGGCTTGGATGCCGAGCTGTCCTTCGCCCGGTGCCTAGCAGTCCTTCGCTAGGGTTTTAGTCCCAAGCTGTCCTTCGCATGGTGCCTAGCAATCCTTCGCTAGGTCTTGGATACTGGCAGTCCTTCGCCAGTTGCCTAGCAGTCCTTCGCTAGGGCTTGGATACTGGCAGTCCTTCGCCAGTTGCCTAGCAGTCCTTCGCCAGTTGCCTAGTAGTTCTTCGCTAGGGCTTGGATACTGGCAGTCCTTCGCCAGTTGTCTAGCAGTCCTTCGCTAGGGCTTGGATACTGGCAGTCCTTCGCCAATTGCCTAGCAGTCCTTCGCTAGAGTTTTGTCTCTGCACACTTAGTGAATATTGTTAGATCACAAACAAACTTAACTTTGAATCCTTTGCCAATATCAAAACAAGGATCGATATGGTGCTTCCTGCACCAACACAATATCATTTTACGAAGATAGTGTTCAACACTAGCCTCGATAAATTTATATCAGTTTGCATCTTCCCAGCAGCTTACCCGGACGACGCCGACAAACAATGTGGAACTTGATAGTAGCCAAAAAAGAAGAGCAAATAAGCATAAGGTTTACAAGTTGCATCAAATGAGTTTATTTTCCAACCAGAAAGCAATCAAATTTGAGTGTCAAGAATAATGTTTGCAAGTTTATTAACCATCAAACACGAGTCTCTGAGTCAGAGAATTTGTGTATATACCAGGGAGAGAAGAAATAGACCGACATACATGAGTCTTTGATCACGCCTTGGGAAGAGAAGACGAAGCTGGGAAAAGATCCGTCGCGTCGGCGTACTCGAGAGAACTTGCTAGGTTTGTAAAATTATAGGGAGGATAAGATATGGATTAATGAATATATATAAGGATATTTAAGAAAATAAAAATTTTAAAATAAAAGCTTATAAGCCGTCAAACAACTTATTTTAACATTGTATAAGTTGTTTGTAAAGATTTTTACCAAACATATTTGAAGAGCTTATAAGCTCTAAAATAGCTTATAAGTTGTTTTGTAGAATTTATAAGGCCAGTCAAACACCCTCTAAAGTAGGTAGAGACCTAATTAATTTATATCAAATATGCAGGAGCATGTTATTTGATAAATAAAATCTTGATTAGGAATCAAATATTGTCTAAGATTTAGTGGAGTTAGGCAATTGAAGTCTTGGTTATGAACCAAACATTGACTAAGTCCTAGTAGAGATAGGCAATTGAAATCCTGGATATGTATCAGGCACTGGCTAAGTCCTAATAGAGACTAGGTAACTGAAGTCCTGGTTAAGAATCAAGCAAAAACTATGTCTTACTTGAAAACCAAACAAGAAAATACTAGTTGAGAACTAAGTGGAACAAGTTCAAGTGGAGTTAGTTGGAAGCCGAAAGCCTGACAAATAAGTCCAGGTGGAGTTAGCTAGGTGCTGAAGGCTTGGCAAACAAGTACAAGTAGAGTCAGCTGAGAGAAAAGACTTGGCAACTCACTCAGATGTATTAGCTACGAGCTAAACATATAATCATGTAAATGCGAGTAACTTGAAATATGTTATCAACTCATTATGTGTAACAATTATTGAAAAGCAAAGTTCAATGGTTCCAGGAGACCAAAAGGAGCCCGGTCGACTAGTTGGTGATAACTCATACGACTATAGCTAGGTCGAGACGACCAGAACGTATGAGTGACCAGAGTAGCTTCCAGGCAACTGGTAAAAGATGAGATCTAGTGATTCAAGCCAGTCAGATCTAGTTAAGATCAGATTTGACCCCAATCAAGGTGACCAAAGGACATCTAGTCGATTAGAGAACACTAATAACATTATCTATCAGATAGATATTGCAGTCATGTCAGAAGCTTCCAAGCTGTCACGCCCCAAGACCAATGGAGCCGCTGATCCAATATAAAATCACACAGTATCTCCCCTGTCCGGCGGACAATTTACACATTCACACAACACACGCAGTTTATAAATTGGCCTCAGGCCTCAAAATAGATATATAATATATGGAAATGAACATATCGCAATGCTAAACTCTGTAATACTCACCTGAGCTGCCCCCAGGGCAGGTGCGTAGCAAAACCACAAACACGAAGTCCAATAGAGGACTCAAAAATATAATACCGTACGAATAAATCGTGAATACAAATCCATGACATATAGGAAAATGAATACAACGCATAAGGAATGCTATAAAAAGGAAAACAACGCGGAAGCACCCAACATCGGAGTCGTAGGGACCATGACCGGCAACTGGGCTCCTCCGGCGAGCTATCAACCTGAAACAAAAATATTACGACGGGTGGTGAATCCAAGTGGACTCTGTGGGTATATAGAAAGATATGCATGACAGAAAAGTAGCTAAAGCAGCTATATAGAAAAAATAGGATACAGTCTCCATAATAATATCAGAAGCATGCATAACTGAAATAATAAAGGACTATACATACCAGAAATCAGTCTATCATGATCATAATAGGACTCGTACCATACGAGCAAGTGCAGGGTCAACAAACCATACCAAAAGTACTTCCTGTATGTGCATGTCAAACAAGTGCAGCAAGTAAATATAACAAACACAATCAATGCACAAATGCATCATATGCACATGATGCAATGTCATGGTCACCCCCTAACTCCAGTCAAGCCACCGAGACAGGCGATACTGTGTCGGCCGAGTGGGTAGAGTTGTGACACTGTCCGCACTCTGCCATCACTGCTCCTGAGCGATTGAGTAGACAGGATGCTGGTGGAACTATCGCTCCGCCCCATATATATATAGGGGAGATATCTCTCTCATCTTCTCTTGTCTATGGGAAGAGAAGGGATCCCTGCCTGCTACCACGATTCGAAACCACTACCCCTGAGCGGACAAGCGGACGAGCGGAGCAGTACAGAGCAAATGCACACACCTAGTGGCATCCACTAACCTATGAGTGGCCGTGTGTGCATATCATGTGCCAGAAGATGATAGGCTCGACCACAAGGGAGTTGCTGATCACTAGCATGCAACAGTGCAGGTATGGTGCATGACTAACACATGCAACCCCTACCAGGTCATCGACACATAACTCAATCTATCATGCACAGGTCGTATGTATGCATCATAATACAATTAATCCTATGTCCAGACACACGTGCAAGTATGACTAGAATCAATCAATGCAACCATACAATGGTATGCTAATCTCTATCCACTTACTCATGCTCATACCAATGCTATACAGAATCAGATAACAAATAAACAAGACTGTATAGAAGGAATTTCATATCATATCCAAGGTCAAGCATAAGTATCAAACAGGATAATAAAACGGTAGCTGAGAAAGGTCAATATCAGCCTACTGCATATATATAACAATAGTCATGCATAAAGATAAAGTGGATCTACAGATACAAGCAAGAAGTACCCGCCTTCAATAGTAGAAGCCCGTATCAAGGCAGAAAGAACCACCCGTCAATAATCCAATCAAGCTCCTGTATCAAGGATGTATTTAATTAGCTATTATACAAATGATAGCTAGCTAATAAATCCCTAAACCATGCTCGGGTTAACCTAACCATTTTCTTTCCATTTAATTACCTCTAATTAAATGGAAGGTTTCTAATTACTCAGCATAATTAAGATTAGGTTCAAATTTCTAAGTTTATTCACAATCTCATAATCATTTAATTAACCATGTAATTAAATGATTTGTGTTGCATATTATCTCCTTATTTCCAATGAAACCTAATCCCCTCTAATTGGCTGCCACCATAAATTCCAAAATAGGAGCATAATTATATGAATTCCATTTCCTAGTGCACAGATCATCATTACAGAATAAGCTAACACAAATTCATTCAAAGCATAAACTGAACATAGTTCACATCGCAGAGTAAAAAGAAATTCCTAACCAAAGCAACCTATGTAACCATAACATCTACAACATCTCCTTACCTCAATTCACAAGCTTTCACAGCAACAAAAACTGAGGAAAATAGATCCCAAGTCTACTGCTGCCAAATCCAAGCACAGAACATATCTCCGGATTTTTTCAGCAGAGGAATCAAACTCCAACTCAAAATCTACCAAATGGATTGAATCTTGAGTATGAAATTCCAACAAAACGCGGCACAATTATAAATCCAAACCATCCATCCCTTACCTGATACGCCGACCACCTCTTCCACTTGAATCTACCGGAACTGGGGTCAGTAGGGATTCAGTGCATCCTCGAGACAAACCTCAGATTCCCATCCTGCCCAAATAAGCCAGACATGATTTGAATTCCAAAGAGAGCATCGCGGTCGATGCAAATCAACACAACATGAGCCTCTTCACAAAATCTATGAGGGAATGCTTACCTACCCTAAACAAAACCACACATTAGACAAGTGGTCAGTCAACTCCAATGAAAAGGAAAGATCAAAGTGTTGTCGATCACCGGAGAAGAAGCCACACTAGTGGTCGCGTCGAGCGGTTGATGCGGCAGAAAGATTGAGTAAGAAAGGGGGTGAGAGCTCGGCTAAGTCGCGAGATAGTAGAGGAAGGTAGGCGCGTCGGTCTATGGAGTGGAGGTGAGTTGCGGCTAGGGCACGCGGGCGTAGGAGAAGAGAAGAGGAGCGAGGCGATTGGGCGTGGGGTGGACTGTGGCGGACACACTGTGCCCTAACTGGCTTTTAAGTGGATCTTTTTGCAGTTTAGCCCAACCAATTCATCCATTTTCAATTCTGCCCCTAATTTCATTAGATTCCACTTCAAGCCCCTGAGTTTTGGAATTTTAAACCCTTTAGCCCTTAAAAATATTTAGTTTAATCCCTTAGAATCCCCGGAACTCTAAGAATTTTCTCGAAAAATTTTCCAGAGCTAGTTGGTGATAACTCATACGACTATAGCTAGGTCGGGACGACCAGAACGTATGAGTGACCAGAGTAGCTTCCAGGCAACTGGTAAAAGATGAGATCTAGTGATTCAAGCCAGTCAGATCAAGTTAAGATCAGATTTGACCCCAATTAAGGTGACCAAAGGACATCTAGTCGATTAGAGAACACGAATAACATTATCTATCGGATAGATATTGCAGTCATGTCAGAAGCTCCAAGCGATTGAAGAGGCTTAGGTCAATCAAAGCTTGCCACATCAACAACTAGAAGGAGGGATATATAAAGGGACTCCAGTTGCCCCCAGGGCGTAGCACAGATGGTGGACACATGACATTTCTGGCGTAATGGCCAGGGGTTAATTCCCAGGAGGTGATGACCTGCATTTTCGACCCCACCATACGTCTGTTGTCTATGTACTTGTATGAATCTCCCTCTATATTTGTGGGGTCGATTTTAGAGGATCGTTAAGGTAGCGGATCTACCTCTTTTTTATGAAAGGACTCGAGACAGAGCTTTCAAACCATCTCTTTCCATCTTGGCGCTACTCTTCTCATGCTCCTTATACTCTTGTGCTTTCTGCGATGCGACGACGATAGGCTGTAATTTCGTGCTTCAATTCAGATCGGCAACACCTAACGTATAATCTTTCTTTTTTCTTATGTTGTCATATTTGTGTGTTTTTGTGTATTTAATTTTTTAGATTCTTAATATGTAAGGTTCTCTGCCTCTAGAACCTTTCCAGAAAGGAAAAATTAAAAATAAAAATCATATTTTATAATTGTTATGTATTTATCTTTGCTTTGATTGTTAAATTGCAAAACAAGTCTTGCATGCTCAAAAGTTGATTCAACCTTTTTACATGTTTACATTGTTTTGTTTCGCTTAATTAAATTTATCCCAAATTAGCTTTTTAAATGATTTCTGCTGCATTATTTTGTTTATTCAATTATTTCTAAAAATATTAACTTATAAAATTCATAACATTATTCATTTTTTTCCCAAGTGAATTTGTGGTCAAGTCCTCCATCAATTAATTAGATATCTAGTTAATCGATTGATCCAATTTATAAACCTTATTAAATCACAATTTTATGGATTCAGATTTATAATCAATTATTCCTCCATCTTAATTGACTGATCACCCAATCATATACCTTCTCCTTCTACTTGATATCAAACTAGTCTAAGTCGACTATCTAGTTGACTTTACTCATCCATCAACTGATTCATTTTGTCAAACTAACACTCTATTCTATTCACCCTAAGACTGGTGTTCTAAAAAGCAATAGGTGGTGCACGGGTGGTTACCTGCCATCCATCACCTTGGCACCTAAGTGGAATATTTTTTTCTCCTACTAATTGATCGATTGATAGTGTTTCCTGCCAATCGATCGATTGATAGGGGGAATATTTTTTCACCTTGGCTAATCGATCAACAGTTTGTTTCCTTGTGAAACTCCTACCAATTGATCGGTCAATCGATTCAATAGGCTTCTACTTCTCACGAAACTCATGTCAATCGATTAGACAACTAATTTGAAGTGTTCAATCAAGTAGTCAATCGATTCGGAAGATTTTTATTTTTTTTATTTTTAAAAATGGGCGCCCCCATGCGTAAGCAGCGCCTAGTCGCTTAGGCTATGGATTAATACGGTAATGCCTATCGGCGTCACCTTTGCAAAAGACAGGACAGTAGGCAACCACTCACCGCCTAAACAGTCCTAGGCGATGCCTTTTAGAACATAGCCTAAGACTTATTTCTTCAAGACATTCATTGTAACGACACGGTCTCTCAACCCCTTTAGCGGCCAAATCAACATTTGGCAGCCCAACAACCTGGCCCCTCGGGCCCAACAACCTGGCGGCCAAATCAACATTTGGCGGCCCAACTATGTCGTCGACCAACAACCGATGTCGACGACCAACAACCGTGTCGTTACTCACTAAGTCTTTCCACCCCTGGCTAGTGGATTTTTTTGCCTTCCTCAGGATTCGAACTCTAGACCTCTCGGATAAGTACTAGAGTTTATAAATCCTGATACCAAGTGAGCTGCTCACTTGGGGGCAACTGGAGTCTATATGATGTAGGTCAATCTCAACTCACCATGATTTCAACCTTCCCTAATATTCATCTGACCTCAATCTATCATGAATTTTCATACATAAATATTTCTTCTTTTGAAATTTCTTCGTCCTAGTATCCAATCTATCCTTAATTTGCTTAGGCCAATCTTGATATACTAAAACTTTTACTATTTAGATATCACTCTTTGATTCACTAAGACATCTACTACTAAAATTGTAAATATTTAATAGACCTCGGCCTTTCTTCCAATGAATCGTAACCTACTCGACACATTATCTTTAACATCAAATATATTAATCAAATATTAAAATCTTATATATATATATAAGATTATTCTTTTTTTAGAAAATCATTTGAAAGCCTGCATCAACACGACGCATACCAAATACCTGGACATACAGCGAGACACATGTGCCTGAATAAACATTGAACGGACCAATAGTAAATAGTGTAAACGATCTTATCATTAAATTTAAAAAAAAACAGTATCTATTCAATTTTTTAATAAATGAACTGTGAAATTTCAAAAATAAAAAATAACTAATTCCACATCCAAACGTTTTGTGAGCGAAAGCAAGCCCCTAAAAACACAGAAAAAAATAGGAGGAAAATATTCATTAGAAAAAAAAAATTCCATAGAGGTGCTGTTTTAGTTGAAATCTTTGGGCGGATGTCTGGGAGGCGGGGACTCACCATTTTGGATTTTGCGTTGGAAAATTTTCAGACTTTTGAAATGGAGTGGGGCCCGCTCGATCCATCGCCACAGAAAAGTGCCTCCCACTTGTCACTTTTCTCTTCCTCTATTCTATTCGACTTCAACTGTAAGTTCGACATCCACACCTATTTTTCTAATTAAAATTTATTTCAACAATTTAATGAACCATGTACATAATTTTACGAAATATATAAAATATGTAAATTAATTTTAAAATTATCAAATGATATATATCTTCAAGTGGTGAAAAATACCAATCGATTGATATTTTTTATTAGTCGACTCGATATGCCATTGATCATTTTTTTTGAAAGTTTGTAAAACAGTTGACTGATTTTTTCAATCAGTCAACTAATATTTGTTTTTTAATTAACATTAATTTTAGATAAAATCAGTTAATAGATCAAAAATTTTGAATTGATATAAAATTAATTCATATGTGTATGATTTGTTTTCTTGATTATATACATACCCTCAAAGATCAATTTAATCCAATATATTAAAAGTAGTGATTTTTTGAACACGAATGTGTTCGAAAAATTTAATTAGACTGATAGATCAAATGACTTTGGATTGACATAAAATTAGCTTCTATGTATTTATCTAATTCTCATTATATTCATGTCCTCAAACATCAATTTGACTTAATATATTAAGAGTAGTGAATTTTTTAACACGAAATATATTTTTTGAACAATCAAATTCGTGATTAAAAAATCACTGCTCTCAATATATTGAGTCAAATTGAAGTTTGAGAGCATGGATATAATTGGGAAAATTAGACGAATACATAGGAGCTAATTTCATATCAATCCGAGATTGTTTGGTCCATCAACTGGTTTTTTCCAAAATCAACAAATGGACCAAACGAACCAGTTGATAAACCAAATGATCTCAAATTGATATGAAATTAACTCCTATGTATTCGTCTAATTTTTCTGATTATATCCACACCCTCAAACATCAATTTGACTTAATATATTGAGAGCGGTGATTTTTTAAACACGAATTTGATTGTTCAAAAAAATATAATTAGTATTTCAAAAATCACTACTATTAATATATTAAGTCAAATTGATGTTTAAGTGTATGAATATAATCAGCAAATTAAACAAATACATAGGAGCTAATTTTATATCAATCCGAAGTCGTTTAGTCAATTAGCTGATTTTGTCCATAGACCAAAGGAACTGACTGATGGACCAAACGTTCTCGGATTGACATGAAACTAGCTCCTATGTGTTCGTTTACTTCTTCGTATTATATCCATGCCCTTAAATATCAATTTGACTCAATATATTAAGAGCAATGATTTTTTAACACGGATTAATTTTTTTTAAACAATCAAATTCATGTTTACAAATCACTACTCTCAACATATTGAGTCAAATTGAAGTTTGAGAATATGTTATAATAAGAAGAATTAGACAAACACATAGGAGCTAACTTCATGTCAATCCGAAGTCATTTGGTCCATCAACCAGTTCATTTGATCCATCAGTCGATTTTGGGCAAAACAAGCTGATGGACCAAATGACTTCGGATTAATATGAAACTATGTCATATATGTTGATCTAATTCTTCTGATTATATACATACACTCAAATTTCAATTTGACTCAATATATTAAGAGTAGTGATTTTTTAAACATTAATTTGATTGTTCAAAAAATTTATTTTGTGTTAAAATATCATTGCTCTCAATATATAGAGTCAAATTAATATTTGAGGACATGAATATAATAAGGAGAAGTAAACCAACACATAAGAGCTAGTTTTATATCAATTCGAAGTTGTTTGGTCTATCAGCCGGTTCATTTGGTTCATCAATCGATTTTTTCCAAAACCGACTGATGGACCAATAACTTCAGATTGACGTGATATATTCATCCAATTCTTCTAATTATATTCATGCCCTCAAACATTAATTTGATTTAATATATTAATAATATTGATTTTTTTTAAATATGAATTTGATTTTTGAACAATCAAATCATGTTTAAAAAATCATCGCTCTCAATATATTAGGTCAAATTAATATTTGAGAATGTGGATATAATCAAGAGAATTAGATAAACGCATACGAGTTAGCTTCATATCAATTCGAGATCGTTTGGTCCATTAGCTAGTTTTGGACAAAATCGACTGATGTACTAAACGACTTCGGATTGACATAAAATTAGCTCTTATGTATTTATCTAATTCTCCTGATTATATTCATGCCCTCAAACTTCAATTTGACTAATATATTGAGAGTAGTGATTTTTTAAACATGAATTTGATTGTTTAAAAAATCTAATTTGTCTTTAAAAAATCACTACTCTTAATATATTAAGTCAAATTAATGTTTGAGGGCATGAATATAATCAAGAGAATTAAACGAATACATGGGAGTTAATTTCATGTCAATATGAAATCGTTTAGTCTATCAGTCAATTTAAATTTTTTGAATACATTCATGTTCAAAAAATTACTGCTTTTAATATATTGGGTCAAATTGATATTTGAGGGCATGATTATAATTAAGAGAATAAACAATATACATAAGAACTAATTTAATGTCAATTCGAAATCATTTGATTTATTAACCGATTTTATGTAAAATCAATTTTATTTTAAAAACAAATAAATAAGTTAGCTAATTTTTTCAATCAGTCGATTGATTTACAAACTTAAAAAAAATAGTGGCAAATCAAGTTAACTGGTAAAAAACACAATCGATTGATTGAATCAGTCAACTGATAGGGGTAAAAATGAAAATAGATACATAATTTACTAATTTTGAAATTACCCTATGTGATTTGAGTATTTCGTAAAATTACGTACGCGGTTTAACAAATTACTAAATTTATTTTGGATTTCATAAATAAATTAAATATTCATAAATAAATTTAATATTTCTTGTATATACAATTTAACTATAATTTTTTAAAAATTTAATTATGCATTTTAAATATAGGAATCTCAGAATTTATAGGATCTTATATATTATAAATAAGAATAAAATAATACGTTTTATATATTAAATTAATAATTATCTAAATTTTATGTATAATATTTTGGGATAGTTCTATGATTTTATATGTGACTGTATATTAAGTGATAAAAATAATTATTATATGTTATATATATTTTTTAATAAAATAAATAAATATAATACACAAAGTTAATATTAGTATATTAAAAAAATGAGTGAAGTTAAAAGTTCCTTAAAAGATATATTAAATTAAGTATAAAATATAATTCTCTAACTGTAAGAAATTCGATGTTTCAAAAATTTTGGAAGTCTTCAATGATAGTTTTTATACTTACATTTCTAGCAAGAATAATGATTGGGAGAGTGAAATTGGGAGAGTGAAAACCATAATGAATGATGTGGCACCTTGCATGCACGATCTCTGACGGGTTCACCGTGCCTCCCAGGGTATAGTTTGATTCGGGGCGGCGGCCGAAGGCCGTCGATGGTGTCCAAGCGATAATCGGACGTGTGCATGTAAAGTGCCACGGCATGCCACATCATTCACTATGGATTTCACTCTTTCATTTTCACTCTACCTATCATTGCTCTTCTAGCAATTCTCTCTTAATATATATACTATCAATACAGTTGAGAGATAAACATCTTCCATTTTACTTTGAAGCATTGCTTTTTCGATATTCATCACATAAAATGATTATTCTAGGTAGCAGTGTAAATTGGGAGAGTAAACATAAGTACGATAACTCTTAAAATGAGATTGTATGTAACAGATTTGTTAGTCTTCACCAACCATTGACATAGCTCTGAAAATGGTTGAAAGATTTTTATAGTCAGACTCTTTAACTATATATTATACTCGTAATGCTTCAAGTACATCTTCAATTGCTCTTTTTTTATCTCATGTAAATGTAGAAAATAAATCTTAAGTCGAGAGATCTTCATGAACAATCTTATTCTCTATTCAACTCTTAAGAAATAATAATCATGATGATTAACCAAAATTACGGAAGCGTACCGGAATCCATAGTTGCAATCGGTCCTCCGGAGATGATCTTCAATCTGCAGAATTCCTTAGGTTTCCGAAGAGTTTTGTCGATGGGGAACAAAACTAAAGTATCGTCTGCAAACTGGGACCATAACCTCCTATTTATAGAATCCAAAGGTCGCCTTTTTCTAATTTGGCCCCTCAACAAATTAGAATTAGCACATGGTATCCACAATGTTTTATTCATAACAATTAAGCCCTTAAGTCAAATTACATAATTCCAAAATTTAGATCACAATATTTTTGACTTATTTAATTGATGACATACAACATTTATAATTACAATATGGCCCTAAAAATTCTAACAATCTCCCACTGGGCCATATGCGTAAACTTATAAATGTGTAAACCTTAGTGAGCTCAAAAAACTTTTGCCATCATAACCATAGGACTTCCTTAACAATCTCGTCCATTAATTATATAGACATAGGATCAATGCAGTCTTTGTTGTATCTTTCACAACTAAACCATCAATGGTCACATATATCAATACAATCAAATGACATAGATCAATTATGAATTTGTGGCATGAAAATTACATGCAAGGTGATCTATTCATGTCAATTTTCAATTGGTCCTCCTTAACCAAAGTGAAATCAAAACTTTAACTTTAGTTATACAAAGTGGAATGAAGTAAACATTAAACTTTATATCTGATCAGAAATCTCTAAATACATAAGTTTCAGAGACATAACCAAACATATATAGAAAACAAATATAGTACAAACTCCCACTGATTCTAAATTTTACCAAACTGAATAACACCCATATGAGTGGTATGCTCATAAAAGACATTGGGTGGTAGTCCTTTTGTCAAAGGATCTGCTATCATGGAGTTTGTACCTATGTGTTCTATCAAAATCTGTCCACTTTGTACTCTTTCTTTCACAACAAGGAACTTGATATCGATTTGCTTCGATTTTGTCGAGCTCCTATTGTTGTTGGAATACAATACAGCTGATCTATTATCACAGAATAACTTCAGTGGTTTTTCAACCCTTCCCAAAATGCGCAGCCCAGAGATAAAATTTTTCAGCCATATTCCATGATTAGATGCCTCATAACATGCTATAAACTCTGCTGCCATGGTGGAAGAAGCTGTCAATGCCTGTTTGGCACTTCTCCAAGAGATAGCTCCGCCAGCCAATAGAAAAATATAGCCTGAAGTGGATCTCATGCTATCTTGGCATCCAGCAAAATCAAAGTCAGAATATCCCACGATCTCAAGAGTATCTGATCTCTTATATGTGAGCACGTAATTACTAGTTCTCTTTAAATATCTCATTACCCTCTTTGCTGCTTTCCAATGATCCATTCCTGGGTCGCTTAAATATCTGCCCAACATTCCAACAATGTACGTAATATCCGGACGCGTACAAACTTGAGCATATATAAGACTTCCTACTGCCGAAGCAAAGGAAATCTTTTGCATTTCTTGAGTCTCGAGGCTTCCTTTAGGGCATTGTTTAAGACTAAACTTATCTCCTTTAGCGACAGGGGTGTTTCTTGGTTTGCAATCTTGCATGCCAAATCTTTTAAGTACTTTATCGATATAGTTCTTTTGTTATAATCCAAGAATACCTTGAGAACGATCTCGGTGTATTTGGATTCCTAATACAAAAGATGCATTACCAAGATCTTTCATTTCAAAATATCTAGATAGAAATTTCTTGGTATCATTTAACATACCTATATCATTTGTGGCAAGCAAAATGTCATCAACATATAAAATCAGGAAAATATGTTTGCTCCCACTGAACTTATGATACACACAATCATCTACCACATTCACCTCAAATCCAAATGAGATGATTATTTGATAAAATTTATGGTACCATTGACGAGACGCTTGCTTTAACCCATAGATGGACTTCTTAAGTTTGCAAACCATACTCTTTGGATCTCCCGATACAAAGTATTCTGGTTGCACCATATAGATTGTTTCCTCAATGTCTCCATTGAGAAAAGCTGTCTTGACATCCATCTGATGGAGTTCCATATCAAAGTGTGCAACAAGTGCCATGATTGTCCTAAAAGAGTCTTTCGTTGAAACCGGAGAAAAAGTCTCTTTATAGTCAATTCCATATTTTTGAGTATAACCTTTAGCTACAAGACGTGCTTTATATCTTTCCACATTACCGTTTGAATCCCGTTTAGTTTTAAAAATCCATTTACAACCAATGGGTTTCACACCTTCTGGTAATAGGACAAGTTCCCAAACATTATTGTCTTGCATTGATTTATACTCTTCATTCATTGCATCAATCCATTTTTGAGAATTTGAATCTTGCATGGCTTAACGAAAGTTGATTGGATCATCCTCCGCCATGCCATCATTTTCCTCATGTTCTTGAAGTAGTACTATGTAATCATCTGAAATAGCACTCCTCCTTTCTCTAGTGGATCTACGTAAAGACACTTGTTCTTCATGCATTGGTTCTTGAGGCTGTTGAGTTTGTTCTTCTGGGAGTTGACTGACAATGTCTTGTTGTTCTTGTATTGCATCTTGATCACTAACAGGAATAATATCCTGATCATTATCAGAAGCAATCATAGGAATATAAACCATTTCCTCTTGAAGAGTAGTAGGAATACATTCCTCCTCAAAGACAATGTCAGATACCTTATTCTTCCCCCCAAACTCAATATCCTCAAAGAACGTTGCAGTTCCTGTCTCAAAGATAGTCCGTATTTTGGGATTATAAAACTTATAGCCCCTTGATCGCTCAGAATATCCAATAAAGTAGCTACTTACTATTTTAGAGTCTAATTTCTTTTCATGTGGCATGTATGGTCTAGCCTCAGCTGGACATCCTCAAACATGAAAATGTTTTAAACTTGGCTTTCGCTTTGTCCAAAGCTCAAAAGGTGTTTTAGTAGCTACTTTAGTGGGTACTCTATTTAGAATGTAAGCTGCTGTCTTTAATGCTTCTCCCCAGAGTGATGTTGGTAAAGTTGAATGGCTAACCATACTCCTTACCATATCCTTAAGAGTCCGATTTTGTCGTTCAGCTACACCATTCATGCTTGGTGAGCCTGGCATGGTGTACTGTGGGACGATTCCACACTCCTCTAGGTATTGAGCAAAAGGTCCTGGACGTTGTTCACCTGAACCGTCATATCTACCGTAGTATTCACCACCACGATCAGATCTGACTTTCTTAATTCTTTTGTCGAGTTGGTTTTCGACTTCAACCTTAAATGATTTGAAAACATCCAGTGTTTGAGCTTTTTCATGAATAAGAAATATGTATGCATATCTAGAATAATCATCAATGAATGATACAAAATATTATTGACCATTCCAAGAAGGTGTTGGAAATGGTCCACAAACATCCGTATGTATCAATTCCAATACTTCCGTAGCTCGATATGCACCTTCTTTCTTTCTTTTGGTTTGTTTTCCCTTAATGCATTCAACACAAATGTCTAGGTCCGTAAAATCAATGGAATGTAAAATTCCATCTGATACAAGTCGTTCAACTCTATTTCTAGAGATGTGCCCTAAACGTTTGTCCCATAATGCACCTGAGTTTTCAATATTAAATTTACGTTTACTATCACGTGATTCCACATTTAGGGTTTCAATATAAGAAGCATTTATATCAAGCATATAGAGATTGTCATAAATGATAAGTGAACCGGTTCCAACAATAGTAGAATCAATAGATAAACTGAACTGATTGTTTCCAAATGAACAACTATAACCCAATTTGTCTAAATGAGAAACAGAAACCAAATTCCGTCTAAAAGACGGTACAACAAAAGTGTAAAATACGGCAATTCGAAAATCCGGATCAGAAATTTTTTTTAAGATTTTTCTGAATTGAGTCTAGGGTTTCCGGCCCTACGGGAGAAGCCCAGGGTTTTTCGGGTAAACTTTAAATTACGAGAGGGTAAATAATTTAACCATAGAAATTATTTGAGGTTAAATTATAATAAATGGGGGGTTAAATGGTTAAATCCTTTACCCTAAGAGCAAGATTGGAATTTCTAAAAGTGGAGGGGCCTTTTTGTAAAAAGCCCCTCACTTAAAACTCTTTTCAAACGCCGGCAGACACACGCACACCCGACTCCTGCCCTAATCGCAGCCAAGCCGACGCCGCCTCCTCATCTCACGAAGCTTCCTCTCCACGCTTGCCAAATCATGACGCCGACGGCCTCAACCACGCGTGATCAAGCTCTGATGCCTCTCACCCCTCCCACTCGCGTTGGGCATGAGCTTGAGACCTTACCATGTCCTCTTCTCAGTCGTGCCCTCATATTGTGCCATTCTGATTGGCTCCAGATTTCAGCCATGACCCGCCATCTCTTCTTCCCTGATCCGGACGACCACCATTCAGGGGTTACCTTCTCCGGCGACTGCGAGGGTTGCTGTGGTCCTCGGGTCTGAGCGAGCGGTTCGTGCCAGCCATCACTGAGGTAAAGTTTGCTTCAATCTTGAGACCTTGGATGTATATGTTGATAGATTAGTCTGGATTAGTAGGGGTTCTATTCGGATTTGGGTTCCCTTGTAGCAACTCTCGGTTTTGGAATCAGCTTCTGATGGATTTTTGAGATGATTTGGCTTTGTTTCAGATTTAGCTTTAGGTTAGCTCTGGTGAAGTTTTGATGTTTCCAATTTAATGTTCCTTGGTTTTGATTTCATTGGATTTTGGGCGATCTGTTATCCAAATGAATTGGGGGTTGAATTTTCGTATTAGTTTCATAGGGATTATACTATTTGTAACATGATTTTTGTTTCAATAGGGGCTGCTGAATTATCATGATATGGATTTACTTGGGGTTTCTACTCTTAGTTCTGTTTTGGGACCGGTTCTTGACCAATCCATTTTCAGAGGTTGTGTTAATGCTTGGACTTGGAGTTTGGTGCAGGTTCTTGATCTGGTTGGTAAAGGCTGATCATTCTATAGGCGAATTGTTTCCTCTGCCTTTCTTGTTGCTTCTGGTTAGTTCTGATTTGGGTTTAGGGCTGATGTTGGTTTCTTTATTTGTTCTGTGACTCCCATCACCATGAGTTGCTGATTTTGGAATTGATCTAGTGTTGAATTTGTCACAGCTTTAAGTTGTGTTATGTCGAGACTGGAATCTGCTATGTGTTTTTTTTTGTTGTTCCTTGATAGTATGGTGGAAGTCAATACTGGTAGTAGGGTTTGATTTGATTTGGTTGAGGATTAAGATCAGATTAGTTCTGGGTTGTGCACGTGATGCCATGTATCACTCCTTGTTAGTTGTGAGTTTTGATGAGGTGGGTTTATCTCGAGGAATTGTTCTCATGTGATCGGAGTTGAGTGGATTTGCCTCCGTTAGAGAAATCCATGTCGGATTTGGTAATCACTTGGGTTAGATCGGGATAAAATATAACTTGAGTCAGGATTCGACCTATACAGAAACTAATCACTAATTAGGGTTAATTAGTGACAATCACCTTAGGATGGTGATAATTGGGTTTGTATCATGTTTAGTTAGTTATCATTTGTTATAGTAGCTAAAAACTATGTCTTTGCTACAGGGCACTGACTTGCTTTCGGACTTCTGGACGGGAGGTTCTTATTTGACATGGACTCCTTCTACTCTGTGGAGGCGGGTACCCTTTGACTTATCTTTTAGATATTGTCATATTGCTATGCATGGTTGGTTATAGATAGCAGTAAGATTATACGCTAGCCTTGTTTATTATGCATGTTCTGAATACTTGTTAGTTATCCCTGAGTTATTATACCTGTTCTGGATACATGTTAGTTATCCCTGAGTTATTATACCTGTTCTGGATACATGTTAGTTATCCCTGAGTTATTATACCTGTTCTGGATACATGTTAGTTATCCCTGAGTTATTATACCTGTTCTGGATACATGTTAGCTATCCCTGAGTTATTATGCATGTTCGGGGTACATGTTAGTTATCCCTGAGTTATTATACCTGTTCTGGATACATGTTAGTTATCCCTGAGTTATTATACCTGTTCTGGATACATGTTAGTTATCCCTGAGTTATTATACCTGTTCTGGATACATGTTAGTTATCCCTGAGTTATTATACCTGTTCTGGATACATGTTAGCTATCCCTGAGTTATTATGCATGTTCTGGGTACATGTTAGTTATCCCTGAGTTATTATACCTGTTCTGGATACTTGTTAGTTATCCTTGAGTTATTATGTATGTGTATCTATCATACACCATCCTTGCACGGTTGCATGCCGGCGATCAGCGACTCCCTTGTGGTTGAGCCTAATCGTCTTCCGGTACATGATATGCGCACACGGCCACTCATGGGTTAGTGGATACCGTAGGATGTGCGCATTTGCTCTGTATTGCTCCGTTCGGCCACTATTGGAGGGTGAGCGCGGGCGTGGTAGCAGCCAGGGATCCCTTCTCGTACTGAGCCACGAGGAGATGAGAGCGGAGCTCCCTCATATATACATGGGGTAGGGGGGTGGTCCCCCGCCAGCATCCTGTCCACCCGGTCACTTAGGAGCAGTGATGGCAAGGTGCGTACAGTTTGTCACAGCTTTACCCACGCGGACGTCGTGGACGATATCCTGATTGGGACTAGGGGGTGACACATGTCATTGCACCATGTGCATATTTTGCATCGTGCATTGTCTGCTGCACTTATTTGCTGCACTTGTTTGACATGCATATTCTGGAGACTTGTTATTTGAGATCATATGTCTAATGATATTCTCTTGGTACTTATTATCCTCTTTTCAGGTTAGCTGGATTATGGTATGTATCTACCTCAGTATTTCCAGTACTAGTTTTTCCATATTGTTGATATGAGACTGTACCAAAGTAGATGCTTATTGTTATTATAACATACTATGCATATCTGCTGGGTATTCGCTGAGTTATGGACTCACCCCGTTGCCATATATGTTTTTATTTCAGGGTGAGATACTTGGAGTCGCCAGAAGAGCCCAGCAGCCAGTCCCTACCCATCGCTACGGCATAGTTTCGTTTTGTACTTAGTAGTGTCTATTTGTATATTTACTTATTAGACTTGTATATGTCTTGGGAGTGTTGTCGTGTGCCCTAAGGGGTTTTTATATTGGTTGATTCGTCGTAAGTCGGACCGGTCCGCAGTCAGGTATGATTTATTTTGTGTTATGGTCAGTTTATGTTTTAGTTTTGAGGCCTGAGGCCAAATATATATTGCGTGTGTTGTCTATTATGTTGTGTGTATGTGTAAATTGTCCGCCGGACAGGGGAGGTGCTGTCCGATTTTCTATTGGATCAGCGGCTCCTGGGTCTCGGGGCGTGACAAAAAGTATCTATTAAGTCTAAATAATAACCAGTGCTTAACAACAATCTAAAATGCCCTATGGCTTCCACTTCGACCGACTTGCCATCACCCACATAGATGCATCTTTCAGCATCACTTGGCTTTCGCTAGCTCAGGCAACCCTACATTGAAACACTGATGTTAGTAGTAGCACCGGAGTCTAACCACCAAGTGTTTCTAGGCACTGAAGCTAAATTTACTTCTGAACAAACCAAATTTAAAAATGTACCCTTTTTCACACTCCAGACATGATACTTAGGACATTCCTTCTTGACATGATCAGGCTTATTACAGAAGAAACAACCTTTCTTGTCATTGTCTTGCTTTTGTTTCTTCACATAAGGACTTTTAGTAGCCTCATTCTTTCTTTTCTTGCCCTTATCTTTAGGGGTGCTTGCTAAGTAGGCACTTTCAATCTTGTTTTTCTTCAACCTCTCTTCCTCTTGAACACAATATGAAATGAGCTCGTTAAGAGTCCATTTCTCCTTTTGACAGTTATAATTGATTTGAAACTGACTGAACTGGGTTGGAAGAGAAATAAGCACTAAATGCACAAGCATGTCATCCGACAATTCAAGTTTAAGTGTCTTCAACTTTGATGCAAGGTGGGAAAATTCCATGATTTATTCCCGAATATTTCCCTTGCCTTGATACTTCATGGAAATCAAGCTTTTTAGAAGTGTGCTTGTTTCCGCCTTATCGCTTTTGGCAAAGCGCTTCTCAATCTCATCAAGATAATCCTTAGCGTTGGTGATATTATTAGACACCGCACCCCTAAAAGCCTCTAGTATGCCGCGCTTGATGATCATAAGACTCATGCGGTTAGAGCGTTCCCACTTCTCATATTTAGTCCTCTGTTCAGAAGAACTAGAATCCGTAGGAGTAGTAGGTTGCTCTGTCCTGAGCGCAAGATCTAGATCCATGCAGCCAAGAACAATGAGAATGTTCTCTTTCCAATCCTTAAAATTTGTACCATTGAGGATTGGAACAGAATTTAAGTTAGCAGAAATAGTAGCAACACTTGCTGAAAAGAGAACGCAAGAATAATAACATAAATAACATGCTCAATGTGAATATATTAAAATAAATGATAAATCCCATCTAAAGATACCTAGTGCAACAATAATATCAAGTCTTTGGACAGTAATATTATTTGCAAGTGGTACTCTTGTTGTAATAATCAAACACTAACAATAATGCATGACAAATAATAAACCTATCTTTGGATCGATTTATTAAATTCATGAAAAATAACAATTGTAACCTTATAATTGTTACGTGTTTATTATCACAGGTAAATATATAATTTTGTTAAGTATAAATCTTCCTTTGGGCCGATTAATACTCACATAAATATATACATTTACACCTTAATTAATATCTGAATAATATCTCAATATTTCAAATAAAATTAAATTCAAATAATAGAGGTCACTTTGGTGACATATACTTTAAATTTAACTTAATTTAAAATAATAGATATTAATGGACCCAAATAATCCATTTAAAAATTTAAATCTATATTATAAAATAAGTTAATTAAATTATTTTATTCAAATAATTTAATTAAATTATTTTATCTAAATAATTAAATTTAATAGATTATTATCAAAGAGGATAAAATAATATCACATGAATTATGATTTATTCATTATCCATAAAAATTTCAATCTCACCCACGTACTTAAACTACTGTACGAAATGAAATTAAGGAAATTTTTACTTTAAAAAGAAACTATAAAATTGACATCAAGGCTAACAAACGTTGTTTTTTTTAATCAAGAATTCCTCATTTAATTAACCACGCACGCATACCGATGTCACGAAATCATGCACACGTTTCCGAAACTGAAGACGTTTATGTAACTGTCCAGCAACTTCCAAGACGAACGAAAAATTTTTGTCGCCGGCGGCTTTTCTTCCGGCCGAACCAGAAGGCCAATTGAAACAGTTATTAAGAATCTCATTAGAAATTGATAAACATAAATCAATTCCAACATCCAAATTGTTAAAAAATTGCTAGAGCATTAAGTGATAACTTCGGCAGCCACCCTGATGTGGCGCTTATATCCATGCCAATAATCTCAGCATAGTAACGATGAACGATCGAAAAATACAATAATAGTATGAATAATCGAAACAGAACAAAATCCATAATTATCTCTTAAGAATTGGAAATAGATCGCTCTGATACCAATTGTAGAAAATAAATCTTAAGTCGAGAGATCTTCATGAACAATCTTAGGGGGCGTTTGGTTCAAATTTATTAATCGGAATAGTAATGGGATTCATTGAGGGGTCAATGGGAATGGGAATCATGATTCCATTAGTAGTGTTTGGTTCAAATCCTGGAATGAAAATTATTGTCATTGATGATGTTTGGTTCAGTTTAACTTTAGTAATGGGAATCCATAAAAATGTAGAGAGAGAAAGTAATATAGAAAATATAGAGAAAAAGTAAAAAATAAAGATAAATAAATTATAATAAGAGGGGTAGAGAGAGAAAGTGATATTGAAATTATATAGAGAGAAAACGAGATGAGAGATTAGAGAGAGAAAGTGATATATGAAATATACAGAAAAAATTATAAATAATGATAAATAAATTATGATAAGAGAGGTAGAGAGAGAAAGTGATTAACAAAATATACAGAGAGAGAATGAGATGAGAAAGATAGAGAGAGAAAGTGATATAACAAATATTGAGAGAGAAAGTGATATAGAAAATATAGAGAAAAAGTGATATAGAAAATATATAGAGAGAGAAAATGAGATGAGAGAGGTAGAGAGAGAGTGATATAGAAAATGTAGAGAGAGAAAGTAATATAAAAAATATAGAGAAAAAGTAAAAAATAAAGATAGATAAATTATAATAAGAGGGGTAGAGAGAGAAAGTGATATTGAAATTATATAGAGAGAAAGTGAGATGAGAGGGTAGAGAGAGAAAGTGATAAAGAAAATGTAGAGAGATAAAGTGATATATGAAATATATAAAAAAAAAGATAAATAAATTATGATAGGAGAGGTAGAGAGAGAAAGTGATTAATAAAATATATAGAGAGAGAATGATATGAGAATGATAGAGAGAGAAAGTGATATAGAGAATGTAGAGAGAGAAAGTGATATAGAAAATATAGAGAAAAAGTGATATAGAAAATATAAAAAAAAGTGAAAAATTAAGATAGATAAATTATAATATGAGAGGTAGAGAGAGAAAGTAATATTGAAAATAAATAAAGATAAAATGAGATCAGAAAGATAGAGAGAGAAAATAATAGAAAATGTAGAGAGAGAAAAGAATAAATACGTAGAGAGAAATTTTAAAATGTAGAGAGAGAAAGTAAAATGAGATAATATAAAATAAAATAGTAAAATGAAATATAAAAAATAAAAAAGGAGTATTTTGGATATATGAAAAGGAAGGAATGATTGAGGAATTTGATTGATGAGGGGGGAGTAGGGAATGAAAATGAGAGAATGATTCCCTTATTTTCATTCCCATTGGCACTTACCAAACAGTGTTAATGGGAATGATTACCATCCATTCCCATTCCTTAGTCCCTATTACCCCAAACCAAACGCCCCCTTATTCTCTATTCAACTCTTAAGAATTGAAAATATGATGATTAACCAAAATTACGGAAGCATACCGAAATCCATAGTTGCAATCGGTCCTCCGGAGATGATCTTCAATCTGCAGAATTCTTTAGGTTTCCGAAGAGTTTTGTCGATGGGGAACAAAACTAAAGCATCGTCTGCAAACTGGGACCATAACCTCCTATTTATAGAATCCAAAGGTTGCTTTTTTCTAATTTGGCCCCTCAACAAATTAGAATTAGCACATGGTATCCATAATGTTTTATTCATAACAATTAAGCCCTTAAGTCAAATTACATAATTCCAAAATTTAGATCACAATATTTTTGACTTATTTAATTGATGACATACAACATTTATAATTACAATATGGCCCTAAAAATTCTAACAGTAAAATCTTAGGCATAAAACATTTTTAGATATATCTACAACTCAAAAAGATTCCACTGTATTTTGATGATTTAAGGCATTACCAAGAACGAGCAATTCGATAGCATCATCACTAAAGCGCTCATTAATTTCTTGCAACTGTGAATTTATCGAAATTTAAAAGATGTCTATCTAATAATGATGCTCAATAGTTAAATTGCCTTGATGAGGATGAGCTTGATCTCATCCATTAATATACAGAATAATAAAGAATGTCAATATTTCAAAGTTTGCAAAGAACTTAGAAGTAAATCATCCCATTTATTATCTCTCATCTGTTGAAGCAAATTTTAAATTTTTGATAGATAATACAAACTCAATTACATTTATAATATCCTGAGACTTACTTTGTAAAATATGACAAAGGATATCTATGATCCTCATAATCATTTTCATAAGATGCAAGATGAATACAAAATTAAAAGAAGATATTCATCATGAACAAATGTTACATCTGCTCTTTGAGAAGGAAGCTGATCCTCCATAACCTTGAGTAATATCATACACGGTGTACTAAACAACTTAATTAGGTCTGCCAATGATCTCAAATGAGAACTCCAACATGTATCAGTAGCTCGTTAGAGTATATATCTAATTAAATCCATGTCTTGTCTCAAATTCATTAATAGTAATCAAATGTGCAATATACTATGCATAAGCATTTTTCAATGTTGAAAATATTTTATTTTGGTTACAAATCTTACCTTATTAGTGACACATATTTGTTAAGATTTTAATTATGCATGATATTTTATCTTATTTAAGTTCCCATATATTGTAAGATTTAAATGTGAATAATTAATCAAAATCTTACCTTAATATGCATATCATATCTTTTATTGAGTGCATGATTATCTTGTTATGATTTGCCATTATCTTAAGGATTGACTCAATGATGGTAACGAGTCTCCTATAAATAGTGATCTTTAGGGTTCCTAAACACACACTATTTCAAGAATAATAACACCATCTACAGGAGATTTGGAGTGTTTAGAAGGCTTTAAAACATTAAGCAACAAAAGTGATGTTCCAAGGCATTCTTCAAATATCACTAGCTGTAGTTAACAATCAATTCATTTTTCCACATTTAATTTTCATGTTTATTTAGTACAAATCAGGATTTAAAATTCTACTAGTTTGTATCAGGGCCACTTTTACTTTCATCTTGATATAATTTTCAATCAAGCAGATTTTTAAAAAACATGTTCATGAAAATTTTTCAATTTTCAAAAAATCAACCAAAGTCTGGGTGGGCTTATATATCATTTGATATTATTAAAAAAAATTAAATTTCAAAATTTGGTATTTGGAAAACTTATCCATCCAAAATTATGAATATTTATTTTATTGGAATAAATTTACATGTGATATATCAATTATTGTGAATTTTTTCTTCATATACATATGATTTGATGTTACACTCGCAAATTATACATGCAAATTAAGTTGAAAATTTTAGGTTAAGAAGATTCATTAATGGAATAATCAAGTTTAATAGGAATTATAAAGTGACATCGGAAGACATGATCCGAGGGAGTTATTCATAGACTAGTCTTGTTGATGTTCCCACCTTGGGCTAACTCTTAAGATACTAGTATGTCTGGTAACATTGTTCTGTTTAAGAAGGTTGGTTTTTAAAGAGGTCTTATCCCTACCAATCTTTCTTCGGAGCACTCTTCGAATGTGTTAATTGTATTACTAAATCCTTGTGGACTATATAATTTTAAATAATTAAGGTTTAACTATAACACCCTTAATTATGCAAAATTATATATTAAGTGGATTTGGATCACATAATGGACATAACTTGTAATTAATTATATAAACATAACAAATTTTACCCCACAAGGATCTTTATTATATTTATATGATTAATTAGAATAAAATATCAAATTATATTTTCTTAATTTATCCACTGGAGTTAAAGAAAATTTGATAGTTTTATTATAATGTTATAGTAAAATCTAATTAATTAAAATTTTAGCCCGCAAGCAAGTTTTATGTCACTAGATTTTTTTCTCTAAACATGATTTACAATTGTAAAAAATAAAACATGGTAGTTTCTCTGAGCATGCATTTAATTTATGCAACATATCTTTGAATTTCTCGGATATGCATTGTAATATCCTCGAACACAAGGGTGATAACTATAAAGTCTGGAAGGAAAGAATTCTCTTTCATTTGAGGTGGTTGGGCATTGACTACGTCGTAAGGAAAGATGAACCACCTACTATTAATGAAATTAACATTTCTAATGAGATTGACCTTATGAAGATGGGAGCGATGTAATTGTCTCTGCGTAATGTTCATAAAGATCAAAATCTCTAGTGGTATTCGTGGCTCGATTGAGGAGCATGAAAAAGCCAAGGACCTACTTAAGGCAACCCTAATAATGGAATTCTCATCATTAAGGCTCGCTAGTGTAAAAGGTGTGTGAGAGCACATTAGGAAGATAAGAGATATATGGCAACTCGATTGAAAGCACTCAAGGTGGAAATATCTGGAACTTTCCTTATGCACTACATCTTATGCACTCTTCCTCATCAATATGCTCATTTCAAAATTTCCTACAATACACATAAGGATAAGTTGTCAATCAATGAGTTAACAATTATGTGTACAAGAGGAAGGAAGGTTGTTGATGGAAATAAGTGATAATGTTCTTATGATTGCACAAGAGAGTCACAACAACAAGCCAAAGTCATGGGGAAAGGGAAGATTCCATCCCAACTTGACATCAAGACGAAATTTAAGTGTTTTTCTGTAAAAAAAAATGGGACACATGAAGAAGGATTGTCTCAAATTTAATGATTGATTTGAAAAGAAAGATATTTCTATCTTTTATCTGTTATGAATTTGATATAGTTAGTGAGATTTCTAACACTTGATGGATTGATTCTGGTTCTACAATCCATGTCACAAATACCTTATAGGGCATGCAAAGCCTAAGGAAACCAATAGGAATTGCATGAAGCATCTATTTTGGAAATAAGATGTGCTAACATGTGGAGGCAATTTGAACGTACATTTTAATTTTAGATAGTGGTTTTGTTTTGAAGTTAGAAAAAACATTTTATGTTCCTAGTTTTGCAAGAAATTTAATTTTTTTGTCAAGGCTTCTACTATTTGGATTCTCTTTTGAAATTTTAGGTAATTCTATGAATTTATTTTATAAATCAAATCTCGATGGAAATGGTACAATGATTTACGGCAATTTACCAAAGGGCGTACCTAAGTATTGGTATTTACCAAAATGCGTACCATGGTTTCAATGTTACCAAAGGGCGCACATATTTTAGTAAACTTCCTCTTATACCCCTACCATCAAGTACTGCATGCATTTCTCTTTCTCTTTCTCTTTGTCAGTAACGATTTTCGAAATGGACCATAAAGAGATGTTCCTTTATATTTTGATTTTTATATTATGGAACCTTTCTCAAAACAAAAAAAATATTGAAATTAATTAAAATATTTTTATTAAATTAAAACTAAAAGAACATATCAGACCCACGTTGAGCCTGAAATGGTTCCATTTCAGGCCCAACGTGGGGATGAAATGTTTCCATTTCAGGCCCAACGTGGCCAATATTAAGAGTCTTTTTTCGATTCTTTGTTATTACATTTTAACACCTCGGAGAAGTCCAAATAAACAATGGATAGCAAATTTGAACTCCTTGTAACCTCAGAAATCCACAGGAACTGAAATTTTTACAATCGGAGCTCTCTAGGTCAATCAGTGGCCTTTTAGGATCATTGGGGCTGAAATGGAAACATTTCAGCCCCACATTGGGCCTGAAATGGAATCATTTCAGGCCCAACGTGGGGCTGAAATGTTTCCATTTCAGCCCTAATGACCCTAAAAGGTCACTGATTGACCTAGAGAGCTCCGATTGTAAAAATTTCAGTTTCTGTGAATTTCTGAGGTTACAAGGATTTCAAATTTGCTATCCATTGTTTATTTGGACTTCTCCGAGGTGTTAAAATAAAATAATGAAGAACCGCGAAGAAATCACACATTAGGTCTTTTAGGGTCATTGAGCTTGAAATGGTTGGACACCTATTGCATTGGTGATATCTAATATATAGATGTTTGGACACCTAAAACATCATCTCCTACCTCTGACCTCTCTATTCATATAGAATTTTCAGAAATCCAGATATGGGAGGTCCATCAGTGGGTTTTGGTCAAAACTCACTGATATTTCTAAACTACTCCTATTTGATTGGTGATATCTAATATATAGATGGTTGGACACCTAAAACATCATCTCCTACCTCTAACCTCTCTATTCATATGGAGTTTTCAGAAATCCAGATATGGGAGGTCCATCAGTGGATTTTGAGCAAAACCCACTGATGGAACTAAACTAAACCTATAGCTTTGAAAAAAATAAAAATTTGAGGTTATGGACACCTAAAATACTTTCTCCAACCTCATCCCTAACTTTTTAGCTGGGGGTTTCAGAAATCAAGATATGGGAGGTCTATCAGTGGGGTTTGAGCAAAACCCACTGATGGAACTAAACTAGACCTATAGCTTTGGAAAAAATAAAAATTTTAGGTTATGGACACCTAAAATACTTTCTCCAACCTTATCCCTAACTTTTTAGCTGGGGGTTTCAGAAATCCAGATATGGGAGGTCCATCAGTGGCTTTTGAGCAAAACCCACTGATGGAACTAAACTAGACCTATAGCTTTGGAAAAAATAAAAATTTGAGGTTATGGACACCTAAAATACTTTCTCCAACCTCAACAATAACTTTTTAGCTGGGGGTTTCAGAAATCCAGATATGGGAGGTCCATCAGTGGATTTTGAGCAAAACCCACTGATGGAACTAAACTAATCCTATAGCTTTGAAAAAAATAAAAATTTGAGGTTATGGACACCTAAAATACTTTCTCCAACCTCATCGCTAACTTTTTAGCTGGGGGTTTCAGAAATCCAGATATGGGAGGTCCATCAGTGGGTTTTGAGCAAAACCCACTGATGGAACTAAACTAGACCTATAGCTTTAGAAAAAATAAAAATTTGAGGTTATGGACACCTAAAATACTTTCTCCAACCTCATCCCTAACTTTTTAGCTGGGGGTTTCAGAAATCCAGATATGGGAGGTCCATCAGTGGGTTTTGAGCAAAACTCACTGATGGAACTAAACTAGACCTATAGCTTTGAAAAAATAAAAATTTGAAGTTATGGACACCTAAAATACTTTCTCCAACCTCTTTGTTATTAAATTTTAACACCTCGGAAAAATCCAAATAAACAATGGATAGCAAATTTGAACTCCTTGTGACCTTAGAAAATCCACAGGAACTGAAATTTTTACAATCGGAGCTCTCTAGGTCAATCAGTGGCCTTTTAGGGTCATTGGGGCTGAAATGGAAACATTTCAGCCACACATTGGGCCTGAAATGATTCCATTTCAGGCCCACATTTGGGGCTGAAATGGAATCATTTCAGGCCCAACGTGGGGCTGAAATGTTTCCATTTCAGCCCCAATGACCCTAAAAGGCCACTGATTGACCTAGAGAGCTCCGATTGTAAAAATTTCAGTTCCTGTGGATTTCTGAGGTCACAAGGAGTTCAAATTTGCTATCCATTGTTTATTTTGACTTCTCCGATGTGTTAAAATGTAATAACAAAGAATCGAAAAAAGATCTTTAATATTGGGCCTTAAATGGACACGTTGGGCCTGAAATGGTTCCATTTCAGACCCAATGACATAAAAGGCCTAATGTGTCAAAATCCACTGATTGACCTACAGAGCTCCGATTGTAAAAATTTCAGTTCCTGTGGATTTCTGAGGTTACAAGGAGTTCAAATTTATAATCCATTATTTATTTGGACTTCTCCGAGGTGTTAAAATGTAATAATGAAGAACCGAGAAGAAATCACACATTAGGCCTTTTAGGGTCATTGGGCCTGAAATGGTTGGACACCTATTGCATTGGTGATATCTAATATATAGATGTTTGGACACCTAAAACATCATCTCCTACCTCTGACCTCTCAATTCATATGGAATTTTCAGAAATCCAGATATGGGAGGTCCATCAGTGTGTTTTGGTCAAAACTCACTGATATTTCTAAACTACTCCTATTTGATTGGTGATATCTAATATATAGATGTTTGGACACCTAAAACATCATCTCCTACCTCTACCCTCTCTATTCATATGGAGTTTTTAGAAATCCAGATATGGGAGGTCCATCAGTCGGTTTTGAAAGCTATAGGTCTAGTTTAGTTCCATCAGTGGGTTTTGCTCAAAACCCACTGATGGACCTCCCATATATGGATTTCTGAAACCCCCAGCTAAAAAGTTAGGGATGAGGTTGGAAAAAGTATTTTAGGTGTCCATAACCTCAAATTTTTATTTTTTCCAAAGCTATAGGTCTAGTTTAGTTCCATCAGTGGGTTTTGCTCAAAACCTACTGATGGACCTCCCATATCTGGATTTCTGAAACCCCCAGCTAAAAAGTTAGGGATGAGGTTGGAGAAAGTATTTTAGTTGTCCATAACCTCAAATTTTTATTTTTTTTCAAAGCTATAGGTCTAGTTTAGTTTCATCAGTGAGTTTTGCTCAAAACCCACTAATGGACCTCCCATATCTGGATTTCTGAAACCCCCAGCTAAAAAGTTATTGTTGAGGTTGGAGAAAGTATTTTAGGTGTTCATAACCTCAAATTTTTATTTTTTCCAAAGTTATAGGTCTAGTTTAGTTCCATCAGTGGGTTTTGCTCAAAACCCACTGATAGACCTCCCATATCTGGATTTCTGAAACCCCCAGCTAAAAAGTTAGGGATGAGGTTGGAGAAAGTATTTTAGGTGTCCATAACCTAATATTTTTATTTTTTCCAAAGCTATAGGTCTAGTTTAGTTTCATCAGTGGGTTTTGCTCAAAACCCACTAATGGACCTCCCATATCTGGATTTCCGAAACCCCCAGCTAAAAAGTTAGGGATGTGGTTGGAGAAAGTATTTAAGGTGTCTATAACCTCAAATTTTTATTTTTTTCAAAGCTATAGGTCTAGTTTAGTTCCATCAGTGGGTTTTGCTCAAAACCCACTGATGGACCTCCCATATCTGGATTTCTAAAACCCCCAGCTAAAAAGTTAGGGATGAGGTTGGAGAAAGTATTTTAGGTGTTCATAACCTCAAATTTTTATTTTTTCCAAAGCTATAGTTCTATTTTAGTTCCATCAGTGGGTTTTGCTCAAAACCCACTAATGGACCTCCCATATCTGGATTTCTGAAACCCCCAGCTAAAAAGTTAGGGATGAGGTTGGAGAAAGTATTTTAGGTGTCCATAACCTAAAATTTTTATTTTTTTCAAAGCTATAGGTTTAGTTTAGTTCTATCAGTGGGTTTTGCTCAAAACCCACTGATGGACCTCCCATATCTGGATTTCTGAAAACTCCATATGAATTGAGAGGTTAGAGGTAGGAGATGATGTCTTAGGTGTCCAACCATCTATATATTAGATATCACCAATCAAATAGGAGTAGTTTAGAAATATCAGTGAGTTTTGACCAAAACCCACTGATGGACCTCCCATATCTGCATTTCTGAAAATTCTATATGAATAGAAAGGTCAGAGGTTGGAGATGATGTTTTAGGTGTCCAAACATCTATATATTAGATATCACCAATACAATAGGTGTCCAACCATTTCGGGCCCAATGACCCTAAAAGGCCTAATGTGTGATTTTTTACGCGGTTCTTTATTATTACATTTTAACACCTCGGAGAAGTCCAAATAAACAATGGATAGCAAATTTGAACTCCTTGTAACCTCAGAAATCCACAGAAACTGAAATTTTTACGATCGGAGCTTTCTAGGACAATCAGTGACCTTTTAGGGTCATTGGGGCTGAAATGGAAACATTTCAGCCCCACGTTGGGCCTGAAATGATTCCATTTCAGGCCCGCAGGTTACAAGGAGTTCAAATTTGCTATCCATTATTTATTTGGACTTCTCCGAGGTGTTAAAATGTAATAACAAAGAATCGAAAAATGACTCTTAATATTGGGCACGTTGGGGCTGAAATGGAAACATTTCAGGCCCACGTTGGGCCCTGAATGCCACTGATTGACCTAGAGAGCTCCGATTGTAAAAATTTCAGTTCCTGTGGATTTCTGAGGTTACAAGGAGTTTAAATTTGCTTTCTATTGTTTATTTGGACTTCTCCGAGGTATTAAAATGTAATAACAAAGAATCGAAAAAATACTCTTAATATTGGGCACGTTGGGCCTGAAATGGAAACATTTCATCCCCACGTTGGGCCTGAAATGGAACCATTTCAGGCCCAACATGGGTCTAATATGTTCTTTTAGTTTTAATTTAATAAAAATATTTTAATTAATTTCAATATTTTTTGTTTTGAGAAAGATTCCATAATATAAAAATTAAAATATAAAGGAACATCTCTTTATGGTCCATCTCGAAAATCGTTACTGACAAAGAGAAAGGGAAAGAGAAATGCATGCAGTACTTGATGGTAGGGGTATAAGAGGAAGTTTACTAAAATATGTGCGCCCTTTGGTAACATTGAAACCATGGTACGCTTTTTGGTAAATACCAATACTTAGGTACGCCCTTTGGTAAATTGTCGATTGATTTATGACCTTTATTCCATATCTTTATAAAATAATATCAACACCACTATGCATGTTCGAGCGGGTATTAAAAGATGTGTTATAAATGAGGATTCCTCTACTTTATGGTATCAGAGATTGGAAAATATCTCCATAGAGAGGATAAAAATATTAGTGAATTATGGAGTAATTGGTACTTTAGATTTTCTAATCTTGAGACTTGTATGAATTGCATAAAGGGGACGCAAACCAACAAATCCAAAAAAGTGCTAAGAGAAGTACTGAAATATTGGAGATCATACATTCAGATATATGTTGTCTAGACACGGTTATTCGTGATTCGAAATATTTCATCTCCTTCATTTATCATGCTATATATAAATACTTGCACCAACTCAGCTAAATATAA